>PISX010035815.1:0-12557 GCA_004024625.1 Mellivora capensis | reverse complement strand
GGGGGGTGGGGGTGGGGATATGTGTTGTGCTCCAGGCACTGAGAAAAACATTCTTTAACTGAACTTGTGGACTGATACATGTACAATGCTGGGGGTGATGACTGCAGTCTGGGGACAGCCAGTGAATCCACCCAGAGAGGACGCAGGCAAGATGCACAGGAAAGGCGGAAGGGAAGCGGGTTTGGCAGGAATCACAAAGGTCCATGAGGACCACAGGGCGAGGCTCTGCAGGGGGATGGCACCACAGGTCTGAAATAAGGAGTGGTAACATAGGGAAAGGATTAATGGCAATTGCTGGGAAGGACCAGGTTGGGACTGATTATTGTGACAATGCCTGCGAGTCAACTGCTGGAGGCAGAGGAGGAGTGGGGGAAGGTGTGTGAAGAGAGCAGTGCCCTTGTACACACTGGGGTTTGGGGCACATCAGTGTCAAAGAGTAACTACGGAAGGGATGTATGCGGTGGTTCCAAGAGGACAGAGCCGGGACAATGTCCGAGTGTGGGGAAACGCTGGGAATTTGAGGAACAGTGTCAGTGACAACTGGTGGAGGCCAGAGGTGCGCGAGGGCGGGGCGCAGCCAGGGGAGTCGGGGCGGCCTTCCACTGCGGTGATTCTCCCCGAGAATGGGGGGGTGGTTTTCACCTGAGGGGGGCTGTGGGCACAGCCCCCAGGGCAGGCCTATCAGAACATCTGAGGGGGAGCAGTGCTCTGCTCAGTGCAAAAGCAAACCCCAAAACACACAAAAGCAAACCCAAAAACACGCCCAGACGATGATGCTGATAGGCAGTCTTTGGGGGTCGTGGGTCCTCAGGTGAGAATCACTGGGTGGAAGGGGCTGAGTGGAAGGTGGGCAGAGAGGTGACGCTTGGGCAGGTGAGCCCCCGGGCTGGGGCAGGTGACGGGAGGCCGCAGAGTCAGGGCCGGGAGACGTAGGAGAGAAGGAGCCCAGCCCAGGCAGACAGCGAGCAAATGAATGTAGCCGAGAAGGCCTCTGGAACAATGGGGCTGGATACAGTCAGTGTGCCAGAGTGGTGTTCTCAAAGCCTAGGATGCTTTAGCTGCAGGATCAAGAGAGATGGAGTGGCTGCCAGAAGGAAGCTGTGTGTGCCCCAGGAGCAGAGAGCACCTGACGGAATGGCCCCACAGGAGGGCAGGGTGGAGGGGACAGGAGACAACACTGAAAGACAGCATCTGAGGGAGAGATGCCTGCTGGGGAGGGAGGGAAGAGAGGAGGGGTGGTCGGCAGGGCCCGGGGCTGTGCAGGTTGAGGCTAAGTGCTCTGATGTTTTTGTGGTAGTGCAGGGGCCTGGGCAGGAGGGAGGACAGAGGACAGAGGATGGAAGGGAAAAGGTGAATTGGGAACAGGCTCCCTGAGAGCACTGTCAGAGAAGCTGACAAAGGGATCTGAATGGAAACATGAAAGGTTCAGGGAGGGACATCTGTGGGGCCCAGGAGGACAGGACGGCGTGGGTGCACAGGGGTGGGAGCGCGGGCTGGAGCAGGTGCGGGATGGAGAAGGGCGCGCTTGGCAGAGAAGACCCCGAGTCCAGGGACGACTCCCACAGGGTGGCTGAATGGCTCATGAATTAATTTAGACATTTTCTTTCCTTTGTATGCAGTACAGGCACAAAGCAGGTGAGACTTTCAGTCTGGGCTCAGGAGACAGGTTAGGTGTGAGGGCTTCAGGAGGTGGTCCAACTGGCAAGAAGACTGAGAAAGGGCAGGTTTGGGGCCTAGTAATTAGGGCAGGAAAGGCTTGTGGAGAGCACAAGGGACCACACTGCCCCAAGAGAGGGTTGGGAAAGAGCCCAAAGGAGGCACTGGCAACTTTTGCCCCAGTGGGACTGGTGTGTGTAGATGCCCATAAGGGTAAATGAGTGTAATATGCATCAGGCAAGCCAGAAACTTGGGCCAGGGGGTAGGAGGTCCAGGGTGGCTGAGGGGCCTTGTGATAACGTTGGAGAGAACACTCACTGTAGGGCATGGTGGGAGGTGATGTGTCACCACACAGCCCAGAGAAACATGGACCTTTTCCCAGTGACAGATCTGAAAAGGTGGCATGAGTTGGGGTGACAGCAGATGGACTCAGCACAGCAAGTTGGGGGTGAAGAAATTGAGAATGGGGCAGACATTAGGGCAGGTCAGAAGGGAGCACATACGTCGAGGAACAGACCACCGAATCCATCCCAGGATGGCAGCCAGTGGCAGAAGTAGTACGGGACATTGTAGATGTGGCACAGGGTGTCTCGAAGGCAAGAGTGGGAGAAGAGGCAGAGGATGGGCTGAGCAAGGTTCATTCCACAGCCCATGTGGAGAGGAGACAGTGGCATCTTGAGTAGCTGTGAGAAGGCAGTCTGCGAGAGTGTGCTGGGTTCGGTGAGTAGATAGGAGAAGGAAGAGACAGGTGGCATAGAAGAGGGAAGAGAACTTCAATTATGCGAGGGACCCAGGGTTGGTAAAGGGGGCACCTTGCAAAAGGGGAAGGCATCCTGAGAAGCTCCCAATCTCACAGGGCAGTGGGACAGCGTGTGCAATAGGGAGAGCAGATAGGAGAAGCAGAGCAGAACCCCCATAACCACAGGGGCTGAAAAGCTGGGAGCATCAGGAGCAAGCAGGAAAAGGATTCAGTGAGGGGAGTGGAACAGAGGAAACCACGCAGTCTTGCACACTGAGAGGCTCTGCACAGAAACCACTAGCAGGTAGCCTCAGGGATGCGGGATGGACTCCTGTGGATGGAGGCCAGCGTGTGGGTAGCAGATAGGTAATAGAAATGGTGAGGGAGTGGAGGAGGAATCAAGGCAAAGGTGACATTTTACAAGACCCAGTACATGCTTCTGCTATTCCAGGGGGGTTGGCAAGGATGGAGGTCTGGTCTGCACAGAGCCTCCACACAGAAAGGGAGGGTAGAAGACATTCAAAACCAGGGAATGTCATACGTCTAGTCTAAGAAGACAATGTGTGCAGCAATGGGCCACAGAAGGGAGAGAAAGGCATGCCAAGAGCTTGGGGGAGGTGGTGGGCTCTTGTTCACAATGTTTGATCAGATGCCTTATCTGGCCTCTGACCGAGGGGGCCAGGCAGAATGGGATGGAGAATGAGAGGTGGGTCTTACACCCTGCACTTGGGTGCTCAGAGAAGAATGTGGTCAAGAGGTAAAGAAGGCAGAGCAGGGATCTGGAACTTAACAATGGGGAGTGGGGGAGCAAGGGTGATAGGAAGGGGTGGAAGTGCAGGCCCAGTGTAAGGTCCCACGGGCAAGGGGTTGATTGTAAGGGAAGAGAGAGAAGGAAAGTGAGATGGGGTGAGGCTAGGGAAGAGGGAGCTTCATGGGAGGGTGGCGGTCAGAGCCAGTGAAAGGACCAGACGAGTGACAGCAGATAGTATCAGAGAGAACATGGTCTGTTGAGGCGATGGAAAAAGTGTGAGCTGTGAGAGGGTTATAAAAGGAGATATCCCTTATGATGAAGGGATGACTTAGTGCAGTTAAATGACAAAAATGAGGGAGCCTTAGAAGTGAGATGCATGAGCTCTAAGAAGAGGCAGGGTGCTCTTTGTGGGTCAAGGAGGGAAAAGGGTGCAATGCAGCCCACAAGGAAAGGCTGCAGGAAGGAATGTCCAAATGGGATCTTGACAGGAGGGCCATCTCCTAGTGAGACCAGGTGAGGGGAGGCACCCAAGGGTTGAAGGAAAGGAGAATGCAGTAGAAGGGAGACAAGGTGGATGCTAACACGGGGACCAGGGAGAAGGGGGAGGTACAGTGTGCCCCCTGGCAGATCTCCCAGATGCCTGCCAAAGGAAGTTCAGATCTTGGTGCGAGCCAGTGCGATCAGAGGCATTGGGAAGGAAGAGGGAAAAGGGGTAGCTAGCAGCGGCTGCTTGTACATCCTTGAGTGTTGTGGCAAGGGTAGAACTTTTCGGCCAGGCTCTTTACTACGGATCCGGTGGGGATGGGGGTGGGGGATGGGGGTGGGAGGCGGGGAAGGGGGTGGGAGGTGGGGAAAGGGGTGGGTGGGGGGAGACGGGGAAAGGGGCTGGGTTGGGTGTGGGTCAAATTTTACTGGGTGGGTTGGGTTTTACTGGGTCTAGAGGGTGGGATTGGGATTAATGGGCTAGGGGTGGGAGGGGTTGGGGTTGGGGTGTGTATGTCGGGGGGGACATGAGCCAAGCTCTAGGCACTGAAAAATCCATCTTTAATTGAATTTGTGGACTGATTATACATCTAGTGTTGAGGCTGCTGACCACAGGCTGAGAAGGTGGGAAAGACCACTGACTTCCCCTAGAGAAGACAAAGGAGAGCAGCACAGTAAAGGTAGAAGGGAAAGGTCTGGTGTTAGCAGGTACATCCATAGCCCGTGAGGACCACAGGCGCAAGGCTCTACAGGGCAAGAATGTCACGGGTCTGAAATGAGCAGGAGTAACAGAGGTAAAGGGACAGTGGCAAATGCTAAGAAAGACCAGACTGGACCAAATATATTTCAGAATGCTTGAGAGTCACAAATGGTGAGAGAGTAAGAGGAGTGTGGCAGGGGGTGTGAAAAGAACAATGCTTGTGATGCACACTGGGATTTGGGGCATGTCACATGTCAACAAGTAAACACGAAAGGGAGTGTAATATGGTGGTTCTAAGAGGAAGAGTGCCAGAAGAGTGCCCGTGACAGAGTGGGGCCAGTGCTGGGATCTGAGGACGAAGATTCCATGGCAGACAATGGACGCCTATAGGTGCATAAGAGAAGGTCAGGAAGCAGCTCAGAATGTCAGGGCTTTCAAAGTAGTGATTCTTCTCTAGGTTGCGGGGGAGGGGGAGGGGTTGGTTTTCACCTGAGGGGGGCAGGGGGAGCAAAGCACTTGAGGAGCAATATTCTGTTCAAAGCAAAAACAAACCCCAAAAAACACAAAAGCAAACCCCAGAACACACCCAGACGATGACGCTGATAGACGGTCTTGGAGGTCATGGGTCCTCGGGTGAGAATCACTGGGTGGAAGGGGCTGAGTGGAAGGCGGGCAGAGAGGTGACACTTGAGAGGTGAGCCCCTGAGCTGGGGTAGATGGAGGCCGCAGAGTGAGGGCCATCAGATGGGGAGAAGGACCCTGGTTCAGGCAGACAGCGAGCAAATGGATGTAGCCGAGAAGGCCTCTGGAATGATGAGGGGAGTGCTGGGATTTGCTCTCAGTGCGGAATGCGTGGAATGCCAGTGAGTGTCCCCGGAGCTGAGGACACTGGCAGACTGAAGCTGAGGAAGAGGGGAATGGTAACCGCGAGAGAGAGAGCTGGGTTGTACTGTGTGAGCAGAGAGCGTCAGAGGGGACATCCACACAGAAGGAAGGGCAGACGGGACAGGAGACCGCACTGAAGGGGACCATCTGTGGGAGAGATTCCTGCGAGGGAGGGAGGAGGACAGGAAGAGGTCTGGGCAGCAGGACCCAGGGCTCTCTGCAGCTGGACATGCAGTGCAGGGGTGTCGGGCTGGGGCTGGCAGGGGCCAGGGCAGGAGGGCAGGCAGAGGGTGGAATGCTGCCCTGAAAGGGAGAAGGGAGGAGAACCGGGAACAGGCTCCCTGAGAGCACTGTCAGAGGAGCATAAAGGGGTCTGAATGGAAGCATGAAAGGTTCAGGGAGGGACATCTGTGGGGCCCAGGAGGACAGGACGGCGTGGGTGCCCAGAGGCAGGAGCACGGGCTGGAGCAGGGTCAGCGCCGTGTGTCTGAGGCAGAGACAACTGACCTGGGCTGAGCAGTGGGCGAGGGATGGAGAAGGGCACGCTCAGCAGAGAAGACCCCGAGTCCAGCAGGATGACTCCCACAGGGTGGCTGAAGGAACGTCAGGTGGCTCAGGTCAGAGGACAGTCCCTGTACCACATGTGCAGGGGAGACGCCAAGCAGAAGGGGCACCAAGCTGGGGCCCTGGAGGTGGGGCAGGCGAGCAGTCTGCAGGGGTGAGAGAGTGTGGGAGAGCAGAGGTGGTGCACAGGGCGACAGAGTGACAAAGGACAGGTGAGGGCTTCTTCCAGCTGGGGCATGGGAGGCTTGTTCAAAGGATATTGGGTTGTACTTCACCAAGAAAGTATGCTGGCCTGAAGGAGAGAGCTGTGAGGGAACTTGCCTCTGTTAGTGAACCAAGGGCGTGAGGAAGCCCGTGCAGAAGAAAGAACACACTGTGGGTCAGGCAGCAAGGAACTTGAGAGAGGCTGGAGGAGGCCAGGGGAAGATGGGGTGGGAGAGGTGGCGCATTTAACTTTGGCTATGGCCAGGTCAGTGAGGGGCATGGGGGATGATGAAAGGTTGGAGAGAAGCCCTGAGAAGTAACCACTGTCTTCAACATGGTGTACCTGAAAAGGCTAGGTGCTTGGGAGTGAGCAGGGACACAAGATGGATTCAGCACAGCAAGTCGGGTTGAACAAGCTGGCAACAGAATGAATAGGAGGCAGGTCAAGAAGGGAGTAGATCAAGGAAAAGACCATTGAGTCTTTTCTGTGAGTGGCATGTGGTAGGGAAAGTAGGACAGGCTGTTGAAGGTGACCAAGAGTCTCCTGAAGACAAGAGTGGCAGAAAAAGCAGAGTGGACCAAGCAAGGTTCAGCCAGTCCAGTGCTGATACAGACAGTAGTCGTGGGCATCCGTGAGAAAGCTATTTGGGGGATGTGAGTTGGGTTAGAGGAGCCGAAGGGAAAAGAAAGGGACAGGCAGCACAGAAGAGGAGAGAGAAAGAACCTCATGAAGGTACAGAGCAGTCAGGATTGGTAGAGGGGACACCAAGGGGAAGGCAGCCTGGAGCGCTCTCAGTCTGGGGACAGTGGAGATCTCGGGAGGTTAGAGGACTGGCATGTGCTGTACTGAGGCCAGATGGTAGGGACAGAGCTGAGCTGACCCAAGCTGAGATGCCACAGATGGGTGTTTGAAGCCCTTAGCAAAAGTGGAAAAAGGGATCAAAATAGGGTGAAACAGGAGACATGGCATTTTTGCACATTATGATGGACCCTGCACAGAAACCATGGCAAGGACCCTCAGGGATTTGGAATGAACTCACATGGAGTTTTGTGAGCAGCAAATATGCTAAGAAATGGCAGGGTAGTGGGTGGGAACCAAGGCAGAGGTGACATTTTGCACCAAGTACTGAATCCTTGCTTCTGCCCATCCTGTGGGGCTGGCAAAGGCATGAGGCATAGAGACTCCACGTAGGGAACTGGGAAGGACGGGGACTCTGAAGATCAGCAGGGTGTCCAAGAAGATAATGCGGGCAGCAGAGGTACACAGAGGGAGACAGTAAGGGCAGGATAGTGGGGACCTAGGGAGCTTTGGTTCAGGAGCTGTGATTCAGTGGACAACAGAGGGGGTGAGGCAAAATGGGATACAGAGTGAGAGGAGGCTTTAAAAGATTTTTAAAATTTTATTTATTTGACAGACAGAGATCACAAGTAGGCAGAGTGGCAGGCAGAGAGAGAGGAAGGGAAGCAGGCTCCCTGCTGAGCAGAGAGCCCAACATGGGGCTCGATCCCAGGACCCTGAGATCATGACCTGAGCCAAAGGCAGAGGCTTTTAACCCTCTGAGCCACCCAGGCACCCCAAGAGGAGGGCTTTAAATCCTGCATGTGGTTATTGTGAGGAACATGGCCAGGAGGGAAGTAGGCAGGGGATCCAGCCCATGGCAAAGGAGAGACCAAGGGCAAGGGCAGTGGGCGGGAGTGTCTCAGGGGACCTGATGGAGAATGGAAGCTGTGAATGCAAGGGGAGGAAGAGGAGGAGGAAGTGGCAGGTCTGGTGTGAAGTCCCTTGGGCAAGGGCTTGACCAAAAGGGGAGAGAGGAGGAAGGAAGGTGAGATGGGGTGAGGCTAGGAAAAGAGAGCCTAAAGGGAAGAGGGTGGCCAGAACCAACAAAGGGATGGGAACGAGAGACAGCAGATGGTTTCAGGGGAGGATGTGGCCTGGCAAGACGATGGAAACAGTGTGAGCTGTGAGAGCAGGTCATGGGAGGGAGCACTTCCTGATGAAGAAGGGATGACCCAGTGCAACTACATGACAGGCATCAGGGATCTTAGAGATGAGATGCGTGGGTTCCAGAGAAGAGGTGGCCCGAGGAGGAGAGGAAGAAAAGTGTCCCACAAGGAAAGGCAGCAGGAAGAATGGCAGAATGGGGCCTTGTTGCAACTAAATGGGAGTGTCACCTCCCAGAGACAGATAAGGTGATGGGAGGCACCAAGAGGAGGATGAAGTGTGGCAGACAGGAGGAAGGCTGGACACTAATGGTGGTAGGGAGGGGAGGGGAAGGAGAGAGAAGCGACAGGTTGAAATCCAGTCAGATTTCAGAGGTCCCAACCAGAAGGAAGTTTGGAGCTCGGGGTCTGCCAGTACCCCAGTGGAAGCAGAGGCACTGGGTGGAGGGAGAGGAGAAGGGGTAGTCAGCAGGGGAGTGGAGCCATAGCTGTTCTATGGCCTTGAATACTGTGGTGGCAAGGGCAGAACTTTCTGGTGGGCTGTTTACCACTGATTCTGACAACATGTGAGGGAGGGTTCAGGTCTGCATGTGGGTGGGTCTAAACAGGGTTAGATGGGAGGGCAAGGTGGGCATTACTGGGTGCAGAGATAAGGAGGGGGGCACAAGCTAAGCTCCAGGCACCGACAAATCCATCTCATTTGACTGAGAGGGGGGTTAATTTTGGTCCTGTGTGGTAGGTGAAGGCTACAGGGTGGAGAGGCAGAGGGGGAGAAGTGAATCCACCCAGAAAGGACACAGAGAGGAGCTGTGGGGCAGGTGGAGGGAAAGGTCTGGTTAGCAGGTAACACAAATGGCCAGGAGCACCTGAAGAACAAGGATGTACAGTGGGACTGCTTCCCAGATCTGATGAGGATGGGTACGCAGGAAAAGGGCCAGTGGCAAGCATGAAGAAGGACCAGATTTGGACCATACATGGGTGTCGTAGTGAGTCATTAAGAGTTGGAGGAAGGGGGTAGTGTGCTGAGGGGGTAAGGAGAGAATGAGGCTGGAACACAGGCCGGGGGCGGGGCGCGGCTGGCATCCGACTGTGGGCAGTGCTGGGACTTCAGGAACCCAAACTGCTGGCAAATGGCAGGACGCTCGAGGTGCGCAAGGGGAGTGGCCACCCAGGGAGGCAGGTTGGGCTCTCGCCGCAGTGATCCTTCCCTGGGATGGGGCAGTGGGCATGGAACACAATGGAAGCCCAAGAAAAGACTGGAGAGGTGAGTAGGGCTCTGTTCGAGACAAACCATAAGCAAACAAGTAAATACAGGACAAAAACCTGAGCTGCTGCTGCTGGTGACAGGAGTCCGTGCGTGCTAGCAATCTTGGGGAAGAACTGCTGGGGGAAGGGGCAGAGTGGGGAGATGGGTGGAGAGATGAAGCCCGAGCAGATGAGGTCCCCATCAGTAAGGGTGGAGGCATCAGAGTCAAGACTGTCAGACATGGGGTACAAGAACTCAAGATGAGGCAGACGGCGAGTAAATGGATACAGCCCACAAGGCACCAGGAATGATGGAGGCTGTGCTAGGATCTGCCAGCAAGGTTGGGACTGGAGAACAAAGGCGGTAGCCCAGAAGCTGAGGACACTTGAGGAATAAGACTGAGAGATGGGAGGAGCAACCAAAGGTAGTTGGGTTTTATGGACAGAAGCAGAGAGCACTGTCCCTATAGGAAGGGGCAGACAGGATAGGAGACCGCACTGAAGGGCAGCATTTGTGGGGAGAGATGCCTGCAAGGGAGGGAGGGAGGAGGACAGGAAGAGGTCTGGGCAGCAGGACCCAGGGCTCTCTGCAGCTGGACATGCAGTGCAGGGGTGTCGGGCTGGGGCTGGCAGGGGCCAGGGCAGGAGGGCAGGCAGAGGGTGGAATGCTGCCCTGAAAGGGAGAAGGGAGGAGAACCGGGAACAGGCTCCCTGAGAGCACTGTCAGAGGAGCATAAAGGGGTCTGAATGGAAGCATGAAAGGTTCAGGGAGGGACATCTGTGGGGCCCAGGAGGACAGGACGGCGTGGGTGCCCAGGGGCGGGAGCACGGGCTGGAGCGGGGTCAACGCCGTGTGTCTGAGGCGGAGACGACTGACCTGCGCTGAGCAGCAGGCTAGGGATGGAGAAGGGCGCGCTCAGGAGAGAAGACCTCGAGTCCAGCAGGACGACTCCCACAGGGTGGCTGAAGGAACGTCAGGTGGCTCAGGTCAGAGGACAGTCCCTGTGTCACGTGTGCAGGGGAGACGCCAAGTAGGAGGGCCACCGAGCTGGGGCCCTGGAGGTGGGGCAGGCGAGCAGTCTGCAGCGGGTGGGAGTGTGTGGGAGAGCAGAGGTGGTGCACAGGGTGACAAGAGTGAAAAAGGACAGGTGATGGGGCCTGGCAGGGAGGGCGGGAGAGGCTGGTGAGAGGATCGGGGAGTGCACTGTGCCGAGAGGGTGGCAGAGAGCCCAGAGGAGGGAGTGGACATGGAGAGACCAGGAGCTGTGTGCCTCAGAGTGAGCCAGAGGCATGAGGATGCCCACGTAGGAGGACGAGCACAGCACAGGTAAGACAAGCATGGAACCTGGGAGACACAGGAGGCCAGAAGGATGAGGTCATACAGGTGGTGGCTCACTGAAATGTTGGGAGACAGCCCTGTCAGCGAATGCATGGTAAGATGATGAAAGTTCAGAGAGGAGCTTAAGGAAGCAACACCCTCCAAAATGGCAGACCCGAAAAGGCCTTGGGCAAATTGGGACAAGAGACAGATTTAGTATGGCATGTTGGGGACAAAGGTGACAGCAAGGAGGAACAAGAGAGCTAGTCCAAATGGAGATGTCAAGGAAAGCCTTGGAAATGTGCTGCATGACAGGCATGTAATGGGGAAGTGGGATGGGATGCTGAAGAGGAAGAGGCCTCTAGGAGAGCAGGAGCAAGTGTGGTGGATGGGCCGAGCCAGGTCAGTGTGCAGCTGGCGTGGAAAGAGAAAGACAGCCATGGAAGTTGGTCCTTCAGATGAGAGGTCACGGAACTTAGGAAACAAAGCAATAAGCAGCATGGAAAAGGGGAGAAAATCATGACGTACCAGGGACTCTGGGTCTGTAAAGGGGGGCACCACATAATAGGGGGAGGCTGAGAAGCCCCAATCTGGGGACAGCAGACAGGATGTGGGAGCAGGGTAGGGGGGCCAGGGCAGGAACAAAGCTGAGCTCAGCAGAGCTGACACACCACAGTTCAGACTCCTGACTACCAGGGGCCCTCGGGAGCAGGTAGAGAAAGGAGTCCCGATAACTGAAGTGAAAAAACAAAGGGGCAACGCTGCCCATTAAGACAGACCCTGTACAGGAACCATGGTGGGTTACCTCAGGATCACTCAAATGGGTTCTCAGGTGGGTGCAGTCCATTGTTTGGACAGCAAATCTGCTTAGAAGTGGTGGGGGACTGGGTAGGAACCAAGGTGGAAGGGACTGTAAGGAAGGAAGCCCTGTAACCCAGGGCTGAAGATGGAGGGTTAGCATGGGGCAGGGATACCACACAGGGAACCAGAAAAGGGCTAAGACCTTCAAAACCAGGGGACTGTCACAGGTTTAGAGTAAGACGATGATGAGGGTTGTGAAGGTACACAAAAGGGGAGAGCAAGGTGGCAGACGGCAGGGACTAGGGCTTTGGGGACCCCTTTCCTCTGGTGGACAGCAGATGGGGCGAGGCACAATGGGATGGAGCGTGAGAGGAGGGTCTTACGTCTACAGGTGGGTGTTGTGAGGGGAACATGGCCAAGAAGGAAGGAGGGTAAAGGAGGTCTGTACCATGTCAATGAGGAGTGGGAGATCAAGCACAATGGACTGGGGTGGTTCCTCAGACCTGATGAAGAGAAGGAAGCACCAAAGTCAAGGGAAGAAAGAAGAGGAGGAAGTGGAAGAACTGGGGTAAAGTCCCATGGTCAAAGACTTGACTCAAAGGAGAGACAGAGGATAGAAGGTGAGGTGGGGTGAGGCTAGGGGAAAGGGAGCCTCACGCAGGGAGTGGGGTTAGAGCCAGGAGAAGGACCAGATGAGTGACAGCAGATGGTTTTAGAAAGGACAATGGCCTGCTGAGGGCATGGAAAGAGTGTGAGCTGAGAGCAGGTCCCAGGAAGGGAGCACATCCAATGTTGAAGTGACGACCCAATGAGACCCCATGACAAGATGTGGGAAGCTTTGAGGTGCATGGGTCCTAGGAAGAGGCAGGGTGCTCTCCCTGAGCTGAGCAGGGAAAGGGAAGAAATGCAGTCCATGAGGCAAGATCATGGGAAAGACTGTCCAAATGGGGCCTTGATGCAGTGTGACTGGAGGGTCACATCTCAGAGGTGAAGTGAGGCACTGGGAAGGATGGAGAATGAAGTGTGGAGGAAGGAAGGGTGATGGGAGACAGACACCAACTGGGGAAGCAAGGAGAAGAGAGAACAGGCAGGAATCCATGCAGGTCCCAGTGATGCCAATCAGAAGGAGATTTCCAGTGGTGGGGCCCTCCAGTGGGAGCAGAGGCAGGAGAAGGAGGGGGGAAAGGGCTGGCAAACAGTGGCTGCTCCTATAGTCTTGAATGTTGTGGCAAGGGGATATTTTTTGGCCAGGCTCTACTATGGATCC
>PISX010035814.1:0-12559 GCA_004024625.1 Mellivora capensis | reverse complement strand
GTCCCTCTTTTGCTCAGCTTCTTTATTCTCTGTCATTTGGTCTTCTATATCACTAATTCTTTCTTCTGCCTCGTTTATCCTAGCAGTAAGAGCCTCCATTTTTGATTGCACCTCACTAATAGCTTTTTTTATTTCAACTTGGTTAGATTTTAGTTCTTTTATTTCTCCAGAAAGGGCTTTTATATCTCCCGAGAGGGTTTCTCTAATATCTTCCATGCCTTTTTCAAGCCTGGCTAGAACCTTGAGAATTGTCATTCTGAACTCTAGATCTGACATATTCCCAATGTCTGTATTGATTAGGTCCCTAGCCTTTGGTACTGTCTCTTGTTCTTTTTTTTGTGGTGAGTTTTTCCGCCTTGTCATTTTTTCCCGATAAGATTATATGAAGGAGCAAATAAATACTAAAAGGGTGGCAAAGACCCTAGGAAAATGCCCTTTAAAGAAAAAATTGAATTAACTGCAAGACTAAAGAATCATGGGGAGAAAGCCATGAATTCTGCGCATTGCTTTTTCCTCCTCTGGAGTTCCGCTGCTCTCCTTGTTAAGTGAACTTTGTCTTGCCTGGATTTCTTTTGATCTTCTGGGGGAGGGGCCTGTTGTAGTGATTCTCAAGTGTCTTTGCCCGAGACAGAGCTGCACCGCCTTTACCAGGGGCTGGGCTGAGTAATCCGCTCGGTTTCGCTTTTGGGAGCTTTTGTTCCCTGAGCGCTTTCCGTAGAGTCCGGAGGATGGGAATGAAAATGGCGGCCTCCTAGTCTCTGGCCCAGAAGAGCTGAGATTTGGGGCTCCACTCCTCAGAGAAGAGCCCCGGCTACTCCCATATCTACTCCCATATCCCTCGCCTCTGGCCGCGCTCCGAGCTCACCCCGCCTGCGACCGGTTCAAGGTAACCCCGAGCTGAGAGCTCACTCTTCGGCTCTGTCTCCGTAGCCGGCTTCCCGCTCCAATACCTGCTAGCTCTGCGACACTCAGACACCCTTCTGTGACCCTGCGAGACCTGGGGCCACACTGACCCCGCGTGGGCTTCACCCCGGTTTAGCCTCTGGAGCGATGTCCCTCCGTGGAGCAGACTTTTAAAAGTCCCGATTTAGTGCTCTGTTGCTCCGCCGCTTGCCGGGAGCCAGCCCCTCCCCCGCGGTCTATCCTCCCGTCGCTTTCGATTCACTTCTCCGCCGGTCCTACCTTTCAGAAAGTGGTCGATTTCTTGTTTCCAGAATTGCTGTTCTTCCTCTCTTTGATCTCCCGTTGGATTTGTAGGTGTTCGCAATTGTTT
Source organism: Mellivora capensis (assembly GCA_004024625.1). Classification (NCBI taxonomy): domain Eukaryota; kingdom Metazoa; phylum Chordata; class Mammalia; order Carnivora; family Mustelidae; genus Mellivora; species Mellivora capensis. The sequence goes on along the minus strand of PISX010035814.1, from coordinate 11,286 downwards.
GATAAGCTATCTAGCTGATCTCCTGCTACCTGATGTCGTCTCAGCTGCTACTTCTCCGCCATCTTGCTCCTCCCCCCCCCAAAGTAAGATTTTAAGATCACTTAAGATTCTAACTGATTTCTTAGAGTATTGACTTCTGGTCTGTGCTTTATCTCCTGTAGGATGAAGATATAACTCATATGTTGATGATCTTCAAGTGTGTTCTCTGTTTTTCCTTTGAGGTATTTTCTTCTATTGCATGGATCACATTACTTCTAGGTCACAGACGTATGAAAGGCTGATGCACAATCTCAGACTTAAATAATGAAAAAGTTTTATATATCTTTTCAATTACTTAAAAAAAAGAAATCTCAGTTATCTTTTTTTATTTTTAAAAATTTTTATTTAAATTCAATTTAATTAACATGTAGTGTATTATTAGTTTCAGGGGTAGAATTTAGTGATTAATCAATTGCATTTACATCCCAGTGTGTTAAAGTTTTGTAATAAACACCATGTGTGAGAAATAAGAATATATCATTCTGAAGAAATAAATATATACTGAGTTCTTTGTGCCTATTTGTAAAACAGAGGTATCTTCATAACTCAACATCCTGGTTTCTCTATTTCCCAAGCTTACTTTTTTCAGGGAAATCCATTATCCTATACATAGTGTAAATTTACAAGCAAAAATTTCAAAGTAATTATCTTTGTATTTTAAGTCATATTCATTTACTTTGTTCTTACTTCACATAATAAGATCATAAATGATACATGATAAAAAGAGAGAAATAGCATACTTTTAAAAATAAAAAAAGTGTGTTCTGAAAACTTTCAAGATTCATATAAATGCAGTTATGGTTACTTGATTTGCACTGCTTTGGGCTTCACTCTGGGACCCCCTGGACTTCCAAAAGACTATTGTCCAACTGGGCCCATGAGGGGGGTATTAAGAGATCATGAGAGATCTCTCTGAAAGGCAGAGACTTGCATTTTGTGGTTGTTTCTCTCTCGAACATGTGTGTCTGTGAGGGTGTATATTGCCCATGCATGTGCGCACGCATTTGCACTACATACCATGACATGCTATGAAACCATTCCTTCTCCCCTCCTCTTTCTGAGTTACTCAACATGTATTCTCCCAACTCTGCAGCTCTTATTGAATGTAACACAGTTCATTATATTTTCATTTATATTCTTATTTGGGATGTCTCAGACCACTCCCTGCTTTGCTTGTGTCCTTTGATTGGTTATATCCTTGAAGTTATTAGAAAAGATCACATTGTGTGAGTTCTCTGAGTCATATGAATCTGATTCAGTAATTTCATCTTTTATATTAGCTTACTTTCTCATGGATTCTTGTGAGGCCTAAATGATTTAACACATGTCAAGTACTTAGTGTAATAACTAGTATATATGAAGTGCCTAAGAGGTTCACTATTGAGAAAAAGAGGTTTACTATTGTTATTATCACTAATCAGTAGTAGTAGTAGCAAGACAGAGGTAATAGGAGTTGAAGTGGTAGTAGCAGTGGTAACAGGTGTGGGCTGAAATGACCAGTGGTTCTTTACACTGTATGTACATGTTAAGTCCGTTTTGTTATCTACAAAAAAAAAGCATCTGGATGTAACTTTGTTTCTAACTGCTCAAATCTATAATAAAACATCATTTTGTGACTCAACTATTATTTATTAAATGCTTGTGATACATCAGTCACTCTTCTAAGCTCCAGAGGCCACATATTATAGAGGAAAGAATGAAAATTACAAATCATTTCAGGCAGTGATAGGAAGAAAATAAGACAAAGTATGGATATAGAAGGTAACAAGGGGAGTGTTTGGAATGAGAGCATGTGTGATCTGAGGGGTATTGAAAATATTACTCTGATTGTAGTTAACATTTTATTCTCTGTGATATCATATTTCAAAGTGACCTTCTGACTATCTTGAACCCTTTCCACATCTTACCATCTAGTAGTCAGTAAAGGATCCTAAAGTCACCTACTCTTTTTTATTTTCAGCTTTATTAATATATAGTTGACAGATAAAATTGTAAGATATTTAATGTATACAGCATGATTGTTTGATACACATATGCATTGCAAAAGAATCCCCCATCTAGTTAATTAACACATTTATTGCCTCACTGATTTTCTTTTTCTTTCTTTCTTTTTCTTTTTTTTTTCGAGAAAATTTAAATTCTACTCTCTTAGCAAATTTTAGTTATACAATACAGTATTATCAATCCTCATCATGCTATACATTAGATCCTCAGTCTCTATCAATTTAACTTTTTTTTTGGATTCCACATACAAATGATACTGTGCAGTATTTGTCTCTCTTTGTCTGGCTTATTTCTGTCAGCATAATGTCCTCAAGATACATCTGTGTTGTTGCAAATGGAAGGATTTCCTTCTTCCCTACAGCTGAGGGACACTCCAATGTGTGTGTATGTGTGTGTGTACATATCTCAAATTTTTATCCTCCAGATATAGATCCAGAAATGGGACTGCTAAGTCATATGGTAGTTCTTACTTTAATTTTTTGAGAAACCTCCATACTCTTTCCCATAGTGGCTGCATCAATTTACATTGTCATCAACAATGTACAAGGCTTGGCTCCATTTTCTTGATATCCTTTGCAACACTTGTTATTACTTGTTATTTTGCTGGGAGCCATCCTAGTAGATGTGAAGTGATCTCTCATTATGGTTTTGATTTACGTTTCCCTATGATTAGTAATGCTGACTACCTTTTCATGTGCCTATTGGCCATCTGCATATTTTCTTAGAAAAAGTGTCCATTCAAATCCTCTGTGCATTTTAAAATCAGATTGTTTTGCTATTGAGGTGTATGAGTTCTTTGTATATTTTTTATATTAACCCCTTATCACATATATGATTTGCAAATATTTTCCCTTTAATTTTGTTGATGATTTTTTTTTTGCTGTGCAGAAGGTTTTTAGTTTATATAGTCCCATTTGCTTATTTTTGATTTTGTTGCTTTGAGTTTGGTGTCAAATGCAAAAGATCATGGCCAAGACTGATGTCAAGGAGATTACCCCCTATGTTTTATTCCAGGAGTTTTATGATTTTAGGTTTTCCTGGACTTTTGCTTGTTGGAGGGCTTTTGATTATTGCTTCAATCTCCTTACTAGTCATTGCTCTGTTCATATTTTCCATTTTTATGATTCAATCTTGGTAGGTTGTATATTTTTGGGAATTGATCCATTTCTTCTAGGTTGTCCAGTTTGTTGATGATTTAGTGTATAACTGCCCTTAGATATCTCTTACGATCCTTTCTGTTAGTGTGGTAGCAGTTGTGATATCTCCTCTTTCATTTCTAATTTTATTTATTTGAATCCTCTCTCTTTTTTCTTGGTGAGTCTAGTTAAAGTTTTGTTTATTTTGTTTATCTTTTCAAAAAGGCTAAGCTCTTAGTTTATCAATTATTCTATCATCTTTTTACTCTATTTTCATTTTGTTTCTACTCAGATTTTTGTTATTTTTTCCCTTCTATTAACTTTGGGCTTAGTTGGTTCTTCTTTTTCTAGTTCCTTAAGGTATAAAGTTGGGTTTCTAGCTGCCTATTTTTCACCCATAAGTTAAATAATACTTCCCTAGACCTTATTTTCAAAGTAGCTTGGTGACAGCATTCAGAACTTTGGTTGTTATTTATTTATTTATTTATTTATTTATTTTCTGATGTGCTCAGGGGAGAAACTGCTGATAAAATTAAACATTGCCTGCACATTTTCTGGTATATTCTGTTTTGGTGGAAAAAGCTCATTCTATCCAGGCTTTCATCAGTTTGTTTTCTCGGTTTAAGAGTCAGTCTTCCTATTTCATGATTTCACCATCCTACAGGACAGCATCTATTTCTGTTTTAACAGCCCTCTTTCTTGAGAGATCCCCTTGATGTGAAAACTAAGTTATCCCAGTTGATTTTAATCTCTCCTGTTTTCATCCTGGAAACACTTATTAGATATGTCCATGTGTAGACACTGTTGGTGGCTTCTCGGAGCTTGTGGGGCATACAGGCCTCAAGCCAGGAATGACACAGGCTGGCATTTTCTGTAGTTGACATTTGTGCAGTGTGCTGTGGGAACACACAGGAGTGGTCATTCACTGGGAGGACACTGTTGGCTCTATTGAGAGTGGAAATAGAGTTAATATTTTCTCCACTATCTGAGGCAAAGTTGGATATTCCGAAAGGTCGTTACATTTATATGGTGGGGAAGCTGGCCACTGTATGCTTCTCTTCCTATTTTACTTAACTTTTTTTTTTTTTAAGATTTTATTTATTTATTTGATAGAGATTACAAGTAGGCAAAGAGGCAGGCAGAAAGAGGGGGAAGCAGGCTCCCCGTGGAGCAGAGAGCCCAATACTGGGCTCGATCCCAGGACCCTGGGATCATGACCTGAGCCGAAGGTCACCCACTGAGCCACCCAGGTGCCCCTTTACTTAACTTTTAATACCTGTAGGGATTTTAACATTATTGCAAAATGTGGTTAAAAAAGAATCATATATCATATACTGACTACAATATGGGATTAATCCTTGCATGTATTTGCACCTGAAGAATCAAAATTAAATGCCTAAACTTTGACCAGATTTTTAATTTTTACAACCCTCTGTTGTTCCTGTAGAGATAGTTCTAGAGCAGTGTTCTGAAGATGCCTATTATATATAGCTATTTAACATTTTAATACTGTATTTCCCAAACATTTGATCTTGTACCCATTGTTCACATAATACCTATTAATATCCATAAAAATATTTGGGAAATGCTAGTCTGGAATAAGGAATTTACTTTTTCTTTTGGGGATTGGTGCTCTTCCTTCTATGTGTATTTGTATGTGTGTACTGGAGTGTGTATGCTGGGCATAGAATTGAGAAAAAGGCCTCCTATAGTGAATGCCATTTGGTTAGGATGGCCCATTAGATGCGATCCATGGTTAGAGGGTACACCATGGATGTAGAGAAGACACTCTGAAGTGAGGACATAGATTGCAGGAATGTAAGAGAGATCTCCCTATTGTTTTTGTCATAACAGGGAATAAAACATGGAGGAAACAAATTTTTAAAAACCTATGTTCTCCTCACACACTATGAAAAAGGGTACGGTTGCTAATCATATTATGATGATATCCTTAGTAAACACTTAAGATCAATTTTATTTTTAAATTTTGCTATCAAGACAAGACAAAATAAAATCAATTAATTCTTTTTTTTAATGAATTATTTCTTTAAGTTCAAAAGGTTTAATCTCTGCTTTCAGAATTTCTTTTAATATCTTGCTCACTGTCTCTTCTAATGAAAATATCTTGTACACATGTGCCCGAGATTGGGTGTTTGTCCCCAGCATTTATATGTTAAAATCCTAATGCCCAGTGTGATGCTATTAAGAGGTGGGGCCTTTGGGAGATGATTAGGTCATGAGGGTGGAGCCTTCATGAATAGGATTAGTGCCCTTATGAGAGACGCCCCAGAGAAGTCCCTTGTCCCTTCTGTCATGTGAGGACACAGTGAGAAAATGGCCATCTCTGAACCATGAAGCAGGCTCCCACCAGACCTCTCAGCCTGCTGGATTCTTGATCTTGGACTTCAAGCCTCCAGAACTGTGAGAAATAAATGTTTGTTTATAAGTTACTTCATGTATGGTATTTTGTTATAGCAGCCTGAATGGATGGAGACTGTAAACCATATCTGTAATTCTAATGACCCCTTTCATGAGAAACATGCATTCCATCCCCTTGAATAAGCATGAGAGCCCTTGCTTCTTTGATGGCAATGGATTGCTAGGCTTTAAGGCCTTCACCACCATTCTCTGTTCCATCTTGTAAACATGCTTCCATTTTTCTGGAGAGATTTCCCTTGGAGGTTCAAAACTGGAGCCCTCCTTATTTTCTAGATATAGTCATGCTGGTTGTTAGCCAGACAAGATGGTCTTACCAGTGCTCACCAATTCCTTTTTGTTTATATAAAAAATGGAATATGTAATTGTATTCCAACTTCTGTGTCACATGTTTTTTTCTAAGTTATCTTTAGAAATGGAAACAACTGGGCGCCTGGGTGGCTCAGTGGGTTAAAGCCTCTGCCTTCGGCTCGGGTAGTGATCCCAGGGTCCTGGGATTGAGCCCCACGTCGGGCTCTCTGCTTCGTGGGGAGCCTGCTTCCTCCTCTCTCTCTCTCTGCCTGCCTCTCTGCCTGCTTGTGATCTCTGTCTGTCAAATAAATAAATAAAATCTAAAAAAAAAAAATGGAAACAACTGAGAAAAAGATAAAGCCCACCAAATGACAAGTCACCTTTATTATATAAAGTTAGTGTGGGGAGGAATGAATGGCAAATAAACCAGCAGCTTGGGCTGATTTGGCAGATAGAGAGTAGTTCTCTAAAGATTTCATGGTCTTGGGAGTGTGCTACAGTATATTGTAATCCTGAAGACTGTTTTTTGTTTGTTTGTTTGCTTTGGTTTTGTGTGTGTGTTGTTTTTAATCCACAAAAGCTAAATAGTCATTTCCAGAGACCTTAAGTGTCAGTTGAGTGCAATAATATACATTTTTTAGAAGATAAATAATTTTTTAAAAAATTGTTTTTATTAACATATAATGTATTATTTGCCTCAGGGGTACAGGTCTATGAATCATCAGGCTTGCACATTTCACAGCACTCACCATAGCCCATACCCACCCCCATGTCCATAACCCCATCCCCCTCTCCCTCCCCTCCTCCCCCCAGCAACCCTCAGTTTGTTTTGTGAGATTAAAAGCTTCTTATGTTTTGTCTCCCTCCCGGTCCCATCTTGTTTCATTTTTTCCTTCTCTATAGAAGACAAATAATTTTATAGAGCTCAGGCATTTTCTCATTATAATTGCTGCCAGAAATACATGCAGAAATACTTGTATTCACATATATCTAGCCAGAAAGAGGCTGCCTTATGCATGTCTTTTACCCAGTGGTCTCATAGCTTCTCTATTTACTGAAGTGGTTAGGAAAGTGTCTGAGGCTCACCTGATCGGAAACATCCCCTGATTGCTATGAAGGGACATTAATGGATTTTATCCTCCAACAGGGCATTTTCTTCATGAGTCCAACTTAAGTGATTTATGAAGTATATAAATGTTGCCTATTTGGTACACAGAAGATACATAAATCATTTTCATGCTGGGACATGTCATGAGCAACCATTAGTTTAGAGGGGCTCTCTGATACAGTGGGCTGTCTGGGAAGGGATGGATGCCTAATAGAAAGAGCCCTTAACCCTCTGAATCAGCTACTTGGCGATTTGCCTTGGGCAAGCTGTTAGAGGTGTTCCACTGTGCAGGTGAGTCATACATTTTATGGTCACTAGATGGCAGTATAACATCAATTTAAAAAGTAGTAAAATCATTTTTCTAACTACAAAGCAAGCGTAATATATTTTTTCGCTATGATTGCTTAAAGAAAACTCTCGAGAGAGAGGTAATTGTGCACAAAAAGTAAAAAAAAAGAAGCATATGGATTCTTTTTTTAAAAATAAAAGTGCAAAACCAGGTTACTCTTAAGAGTAAAAAATTGTTTTATTTCTTTTCTTTTAGCTCTCAGACAATTCAGTTTTGTAACTTAGTTTTTCTGTTTGAAATAAGGTGACATGAACTTGTATCACTTTTCTTCTTATTCCCAGAGTTTGATACCTCCAAGATACAAACATTTTGAAGAAAGATGATACTGTTTTATTCATCAAAAGAAACAGAACCCCCGCCCCCACCCCAACACAAACAATCCCCTACACATAAACAATGTTGCTCAACTGTACTTAGGCATAACCATCTGCATACTTGCCTTATGTATCTTGTCACGTACTGGGTTCTCATCTAGGTGTTCAGTCTCTTCCTAACATACATAGAAAGTGGGGTGCCTGGGTGGCTCAATCAGTTGAGCATCTGCCTTTGGCTCTGGTCATGATCCCAGAGTCCTGGCATCCTTGCTCAGTGGGGAGCCTGCTTCTCCCACTCCCTCTGCCTGCCACTCTTGCTGCTCCTGCTTGCTCTGTCTCTGTCAAATAAATAAGTAAAATTTTGAAAAAAAAACCCCAAACCAATAAAAATACATTATATGTTTATAAAAAATAAAAAAATTAAAAATAAAACAAAACAAAAAAACCCATAAATAGAAACCCTCTCTTGTCTCATCAGGGCACTTCTCAGAGCCAGCGGTCTGTTTGTAATAATGTCAGGAACATGGAGCCCACACAGAACCTAATGCTAACTGCTGCCTTGTCTAGTTCATTAATTCAACAAATATTAGTCAGCATCTACTAAATAATGGGCTGTCTGTTAATTGCTGGGCATGAAGACAGAGTCTTAGACCTCCCATTACTTATAATCTAGTAGAGGAGAAAGACATTAAGTAAGCAAGTTCACAATTAGCAAAAGCAATTATAACTATGAGAAAGGTTACAAAAAGATGCAATACTAAGTGATCATATTATGGGTGGTCTGATTTGATTCACTCCACAAATCTGTGTTGACTGCTTACTCAGTGCCTGGCACTGTTCTTCATGCTCGAGATTCATTAGTGAACTAAACAGAAAAATATTCCTGTCTATGTGGCAGAATTTTTTGTTGTTGTTGAGGGACACAGATAACAAACAAAATAAGGTAACGGTATAGTACACTGGAAGGTAAGCACTATGGAGAAATATACAGCAGAGAGGAGAAAGAAGCAGCACTGAAGAGGAATCTACAAATTTGAATAGCACAATCATAGCCTTTCTAAGAGGCCTACACATGCTGAAAGCTTGAAAGAAATGAGGGAAAGAGCTGTAGGTAGAGGGTAGCAATTGCAAAGGCCCTGGAGCAGACACATATCTGGTGAGTTCAGGGAAATGCACAGAAGTTAACATGGCTTGAAGGGAATGTACATGGTTTAGAGGACTTGGTCAGAGGTAATGAACAGAAGATCATGTTGGGTCTTGGAGGCTATTGTAATTTTGACCTGCACTGAGCCAGGGAGCAATGGAGGGTTTTCAGCAGATATACAACATCATCTTATTTATGAGAAGATCATTCCGGCCGTTGTGTTAAAGAAACCTTTTAGTGAGGCAAACAGGGAAGGCAGGAGACCACCAGTCCAGGAGAAGATAATAGTAGATTGGACCTGGTTACTAGTAGTAGGGGTATTAAGAAGTGGTAGCAGTCAGTCTGGCTGGATTTTGAAGGTAGAGCCGACAGGATTCCCTGATAGATTGGATGTGGTTTAAAGAGATAAAGAGGAGGGGCGCCTGGGTGGCTCAGTGGGTTAAAGCCTCTGCCTTCGGCTCAGGTCATGATCCCAGGGTCCTGGGATCGAGCCCCGCATCGAGCCCCGCATCGGGCTCTCTGCTCAGCAGGGAGCCTGCTTCCTCCTCTCTCTCTGCCTGCTTCTCTGTGATCTCTGTCTGTCAAATAAATAAATAAAATCTTAAAAAAAAAAAAGATAAAGACGGGACTTGTGGATGACTGCCAGGCATTTGGCCTGACCAACTGAAGGGTAGAGGAGCCACAATGATTGATCTGGGGAAGGTTGAGAGTGGAGCGGGTTTTGGGGCAAAGACCAAGAGTTCAGCTTAGGATGCATCAAGTTTAGAGTGTTAGACATCTGAAGATGAATATTCTGTTTGATTTGGTCGAGGGTGGACATATACATTTGAGAATTGACCTTTAGCTGGTACTGAAACCTATGAGGCTTATTCAGTGAATGAGTGACTTAGTCAGGGGTGTGTGAGGTCTTCTCTGAAGAAGTGCCATTGCAGCAGGGATCTGAAGGATGAGTGAGTTAGCTGTGGGGACAGTGGGAGGAAGAACTCTCTCACCTCGATGTACTACTGATCCACTAATTCACAGATGCAGTGAAAAATGGAGACAGAGTCTAATTATGGAGACTGTAAAATGCCAGACAAGATCCTTGGGCTAAGAAGGTAGCTTTCTTTTAATGGTTCTGTGAACTTTAAAATGCAATATTAAAGTAGGTGGAAGCCTAGAATATTTCCCGATAGCTTCTAAAAAATGCCACATGAAAGTGAGGTGTGATCTTTGTCACTGAACATGACTCTGTGATGCCCATGTTGAAGCCGTAGTGTTCTTAGGGCCGCTGTCACTAAGTGGTGACAGCTTATACTGTCTTCCTCCTTTGGAACAAAGGCATTCTGGGAACTTAGTGTGCGGTTGTCATAGTGGGTAGGCAGGGAGGCAGTAGTCATGAAGAGCACCGGCCCTTGTGCCAGACTGCCTGGGGTTGAGATCTGGGGCTGCCACGTAACGAGCTATGCAACTTTAAGCAGGTGGTCTAAACTTTTTGTGCTTTAGTTTAGTATAACAAACACAAATCTCGTTTTGCTGTGAGGATCCAATGAAAATCTGTAAGTTATTCAAAGTGTTTGGAACACCATCAGTCTTCAAGACTAGTAGGTAATTACACTTTTTATGGCTGTGAATCACCACGGAATCGCTTTTCAAGATGGGGAATATAGAAGCAGTCAGTTATATTTCTGGTTGGGAAAAATAGACCATGTTGGATAATAAAATACCTATTTGGTATTTTGGTATTTATCATTTATCATTTAACCTAGACCTTCAAAGAGAAAGACTGAAAAATAGTGGCAGGCATTTACTACGTTTACTTAACAGCACAGTGCAGTCCATGTATCATCTTACTTTATCTTTACCATCCTGGGTGGTTGGCAGAATATACCCTGTTTTACAGATCAGGAAACTGAGGCCTGGAGTCTTACTGAGGGCACAAAGCTAGTGAGTGGCAGATCCAGGATGTGGAGGAAGATGTCACCATTTATCATACCTGAAGTCTATTGCTCAGAAATCAAGGCTTTAACACAGCAGTTTACTTCAAGGAGTAGGAAGACAAGAACCACACAAAGAACATCCCTGTTCATCTGTTCTTTCAAATGTTAGTCCCTATGGATACAGTAGTTTTTTTTGGTTTGTTTGTTTTCTCCTCTTCTTCTTCCCCCTCCACTCCTTCTCCTTCTCTTTATCTTTCTCCTTCTTCTTCTCTTTCTCCTCCTCCTCCTCCTCCTTTTCCTTCTCCTTCTTTTTTTCCATCTCCTTCTTCCTCTTCTCCTTTTTCTTTCTTCTTCTTCTTCTCCTCCTCCCTCCTCCTTCTCTTCCTCCCCCCTCCTCCTTATCCTCTTCCTCCTCCTCCTTCTTCTTTCTCCTCCTCCTCCTCCTTCTTCTTTCTCCTCCTCCTCTTTCTTTCTTTCTTTCTTTCTTTCTTTCTTTCTTTCTTTCTTTCTTTCTTTCTTTCTTTCTTTCTTTCTTTCTTTTTCTCC
>PISX010035813.1:0-12556 GCA_004024625.1 Mellivora capensis | reverse complement strand
TCAGTCTTCAAGTTAATGCTGGTCCCCAGTCTTAGGGGACTCTCGTATTGGGGTATTACTTCCCAATGCGTCTCCTCTGGTGGCTCCCTCCCCCTTTTGTTTCTCTTCCGATACCAGTCCGGTGTTCCCGCTTGGCTTTACCTGCCCACTGGTGTCTTCTGCCCCCGTAGAGATCCTGACATCCCACTGGCGTCTTCTGCCCCTGTAGAGATCCTGACGAGTAGAATTTTGATCTCAGGCTGATTTCATGAGTGATCGGAGTTCCTTGGTAGGTAATCAGCTCACTTTAGGGGACAGGTTGAACCAGAGCATCCTCCTAGTTCCCCGCCATCTTGTCTCCCCCAACAAGTGACACATCTTAAAACGTGAAAGTAAATTGCTGAAAACTTAATATAGAAAAAGCAGTTATGGGTAAAAAAATATTTGTCAAAAAAATTTAAAACAAAATAGAATCCTAAATAAAAAGCATTAGTACAAGGCATTTGGGTGGCTCAGTTGGTTGAGTGTCCAACTCTTGATTAGCTCTTGATTAGCTCAGGTCATGATCTCAAGGGTCCTGGGATGAATCCTGTGTTGGGCTCTGCATTCAGTGTAGAGTCTACATGGGATTCTATCTCTTCCTCTCCCTCTGCCCTTCTCCCCACTCACTCTCTCTGTCTCTAAAATAAATGAATAAAATCTAAAAAAAAAAAAAAGACATTATTTCAAAAATATTTATCTGCACCCCAATGTTTCTACCAGCATTACAGTCAATAGCCAAATTATGGAAAGAGGTCCATCAACTGTCAAGTGGATAAAGAAGATGTGTGTATGTATGTATGTATGTATGTGTGTGTGTGTATAAACTCAGCCATCAAAAAGAGTAAAATCTTGCCATTTGCAACAACATGGATGGAGCTAGAGAGTATTTTATTTTAAGGATTTTATTTATTTATTTGACAGAGAGAGATCACAGGTAGGCAGGGAGGCAGAGAGAGAGAGAGGAGGAAGCAGGCTCCCTGCCAAGCAGAGATCCTGATGTGGGACTCGATCCCAGGACCCTGAGATCATGACCTGAGCCGAAGGCAGAGGCTTAACCCACTGAGCCACCCAGGCGCCCCTGAGCTAGAGCATATTATGCTAAGTGAAATAAGTCAATCATAGAAAGACAAATACCATATGATTTCATTCATGTGGAATTTAAGAAACAAAATAAATGGACAGAGAAGGAAAAAAAAGAGAAAGAGAGAGAGAGAGAGGCAAACCAGAAAACAGACTCATAACTATAGAAAACAAATTGAGGTTTACTGGAGGGGAGGTGGACCGGTGGGGGGTGGGTAGATTAAATGGGTGATGGGTATTAAGAAGTGTACTTGTTATGATGAGCACTGGGTGTTATATGTAAGTGATGAATCACTAGACTCTACTCCTAAAACTAATGCTACCATATGTTAACTAACTATATTTTAAATAAAAACTTGAAAAAAAAAAAAAAGGAGGAAAAATGCATTAGGAACGAACAGGATTTTTTATATTGATAAAGTACATAGTTCATAATAAACGTATAGTAGTTACAAACCTGTTTCCCTGCTTGTTATATTACACGGAAATAAATATAACAGCAATAGTTCATTTATATATATAATTAACCTTAGAGCTATCTTACTAGGAAAATGGGTTTATTCAGGAATAGCAGAGACCTGAAATTTGGGGCGTGCAAGCTACAGCAAAACTATTGGCAAGTCTGGAAAACAAAGGAGAGGAATGCTTTTCTTGCAGAGGAAAGGGGGAGTTGAGAGCGGCTCTTATAAGTAAAAAGTCTATTGGAGTAAACTGAGGGTTCTAAGTATACTGGCTTTTCATTGGCTGAGTTGTGACAGTCTCTTATTGCTGGGCTTTTACTGGGGAAGGAGAAAACCTTTCTTCCTCCTGCTGGTATAGTAAAGTAGTATCTACTTGCAAGGTCCCTCTCTTCCTGTATTTCAGTAATTGAGGAAGAGTGATAAGGTGTGAGAATTCCTTCTGCTGGCCTCCCAATTCCATTTTAAATGAGGTTTCCCTTTGTTAATTTTCACTATATATATAACAAAATAAGTGAGTAAAATACAAGAGTAAATCATAACAAGCCATTTTCATTTATTTTCAGATAAAATAGAAAAAATAGCTATATAGAGAAATTAAATAAATCAATACATAAACTTAATTTACCATTATAAATTCATGGTTCCCAGTCTCAGTTGGGCCCTTCACATTACCCAGCAGACATAAATATCACTAGGCAAATTTCAGGCAAACCTTCCCAGAGACTTTTGGGTTCTACTCTTTCAGATGCCCAATTTTTCTTCTACCTGGCATCACCCTCACTTCATAGAGAATTTGGAAGTCATCAATGAGGTATTACTTCAACATTTTGCCAAACACTTTGTAAAATCTTCCTGAACACACCATTTCCTCTCTTATTTTATTAAATTGGAGGTATCCCCATATCTCTCTGAAACCAAAGTTCTCACATGTTTTCAAAATTATACTCCTTGTCTGCCCAGGAAACTCTCAATTCCTTTTGGTTTCTGATTTCCTAACATCTATCTTTTTATTACCTCTTCTCCATCAGCTGGAATCAATGTCATCATAAAAATGTCTCTTTTGGCCCTGGAGTTATACCAGTTGTCTTCAATTTTTACAAACTCCTGGAAAAAATGTCTCCACTTACTGTGTTTCCCCCTTTTTTGTCTTCCAAATAGACCACCCTCCTTCTCATTTCTTATATGTGCTGTCTCTATTTTTTTCTGTTTCAGGATCAAGGTATATTTATGATATTCCTTCTGACTTAAACACTTCATTTCAACCCCATTCATCCTCCTTCAGGTAGCAGTTGAAATATCACATCTTTAAAGTTTTTTCTTCTACCCCAAGTTAGGTTGGATCCCTCATTTTATGTCTTCCTAACGTCCTCTGCTTCATAATAGTATTTTTAACTTCTCCACTCCATGTCTCTCTTTTTTACAAGAATATGAAGTCTGTGGGGGAAGAAACTAACTCTGTCTTTTAGTGATTACTGATTAGTACTCTTTAACTTGGTAAGTGGAGATGACAGAACCAAACATGAGCAGCCCTGCCAGAAAAATTATTTTCTGCTAGTTATTCTCTGGTAAGCCAGTACACCAGGGAACAATGTTTTGTTTGGATTCAGAATGTGTCTAGTGACTGACTTCTTTCTCCAAAACTGCTATCTGCTGCTAGCTATTCAAACTCTTAGAAACTTCCTACTTTTCTGCTTTGATAACATCATCACAGAGGCTCCTGGACTTCCAAATGCTGTGCTTTCTAAAATTGCTTATCTACAATGGAGAAATAGAGATTATTTGATGTCCAAGTTCTCTTCTTTCTTCCCAGCACTGTGATTCATCATTGCCTTGAGCCCTCATCCCTCCAAATCAGAGATGGACAGATGTTTAGAGAGGTTCTACGAGGGTCTCTCCCCCTTACTTCCCATCAGAGACTCCCCTGATAGTGCTCTGCTGAAGGCAGCCATTAAAATTTTCAGGGAAGCTGTTTTATTTTATTTTATTTTATTTATTTATTTGACAGAGGGATACACAGTGAGAGAGGGAACAGAAGCAGGGGTAGTGGAAGAGAGAGAGTAGCAGGCTTCCCACTGAGCAGGGAACCCAATGCAGAGCTTGATCCCAGGATGATGACCTGAGCTGAAGATAGACACTTAATGACTGAGTCACCCAGGTGCCCCAGAAAAACTCTTTTAAATATTGCTGAAATAAGTCCTTTTGCTGTATTTTCTTCCAAACCTACTGATTCCTCCTTTCCCTTCAACTCTCACCTCTGCAAATTATAGTGTATCAGTAGTCACTGTCTTCTGCATTTAATTTGGTGATTCTGCCAGTTATTTGGAGAGCTGTGTTGTGACTTAATTCATCAATGGCATTCTTTTGGTTATCCTTGAGCTTCATGTACATTATTTCAATCCAGATAACAATTCTACAGAGCAGATTATATTATACCCATTTATAGATGCAAATACTGAACTGTAAATACTGGCACTAAGATTTGAATCCACTCTCTCTTGTTTCAAATCCCATTCTGACTCATAAACATATGTCAATAAATTTTATCCATAGGAATTAGCAGAAAGCTTATATCTATAAGCTTTTAAATTTGGGACACCAATGAATTGAGGGCTCAAGATTAAAAAAAGGACATTTTAGAATTTCAGAATATTTTAGAACTTACTGATTTTGTTTCTTCAAGGGAACTCTAAACAAAGTTAACATATAAGTTAAGCCAATTTTTGATTGTTTAAAAATTACTCAGTTAATGTTTTTGTTTTTAAATATTTGCTTTATGTTGCCTTTTCTTTTGTCTTTTGAGAATTCCCTTTGCTAGAGATGGGACAAGGAAAAAAGAAAAACTTTTATTGATAAGCATTTTGATAAATGTTTTCGGGAAATACTTAGTGGAAAAGGGAGTTGAAATTGTTAGACAAATTAATTTGAATACTTACCTTCATTAAAAAAAACCCTCCATCATCCTATGACATAAATTCCTGTGATACTGATTGCATTTTGTTCCACAGGAAGTTCTATGTATCTTTTCTTAAAACTTCATATAATCTTAAATCCATCCATGTAAGTACTTGTATTGTCACATCTTGCTGGTTTAAACCATAATTTCTTCCTTCTGTCTACTATTTATTTTTTGGTGATAAACTCTTTAGAAATTGCTTTTAGTTTTAAACTTTCATTTTCTTACCAACCAAACAAAAAAGCACCATTATTTTTATCATCTAAAAAGACATTTTGGGTAACTGTGGAGAAAAGGCAGCATGGTGCAATGGGAAGTGTGTGCATTGTTTTGAAATGTTGAGAGAGTTAGATTCTAAAACTGTCTTTGAAGGTTACTTGAGTATCCTTTGGGAAGTTTTACTTTCCCTATCTGTAAAATATGGTAATCACTTTTGCAAAGTTGTTGTTATATTTATATGAAAAAAGAACATATATAGGATACCTGGCACATCATGTGTTTAATGAGAGCTATTGTTAGCTCTCATTAAAGCAATGATATAAATTAAGAATTAAGAAAGTTTAATAACTTCTGATCAATTAAAAAACAATACACACTGCAACTTTATTTGTAAAAAAATTCCCATAAAGTATGCTTCCTATTTTTACTAATCAGAATATGTCTCTGTGAATTATTATATAATTACTTTCTGCTATTCTTAAAATGAAACTGAAAAAAAAAATACAAATTACCTACATCAGGAATGAAGTTGAGAATATCACTACAGACTCTGTAGACATCAGAAGTAATATTACAAACCACTCTTACCACATACATTTGACAATGAAACAATTCTTGGGGTGCATGGGTGGCTCAGTGGGTTAAGTCTCTGCCTTCAGCTCAGGTCATGGTCCCGGGGTCCTGGGATCAAGCCCTGCATCGGGCTTTCTGCTCAGCAGGGAGTCTGCTTACCCATCTCTCTCTGCCTGCTGCTCTGCCTGCTTGTGATCTCTCTCTCTCTCTCTCTCTGTTAAATAAATAAATAAAATCTTAACAAAGAAGGTGCCTGGGTGGCTCAGTCGATTAAGCGGCTGCCTTCAGTTCAGGTCATGATCCCAGTGTCCTGGGATCAAGTCCCACATCAGGCTTCTTGCTCCACAGGGAGCCTGCTTCTCCCTCTGCCTCTGCCTACCTCTGTGCCTGCCTGTACTCTCTCTATCTCTCTGACAAATAAATGAATAAAATCTAAAAAAAAAATCTCAACAAAGAAAAAAAAATTCTTCTTAAAACACCAACTACATTCACCCAATATCAAAAAGATAATGTGAATAGTAGTACAATATTTTTTATTATGTTATGTCAGTTACCATACAGTACATCATTAGTTTCTTTTTAAATTTTTTATTTTTGAATTAACATATAATGTATTATTAGCCCCAGGGGTACAGGTAAAGGATAGCTTCCTTAACTTCATAAAGAGCATCTACAAAAATCTGTAACCAAAATTATAGTTAATGGTGAAAATTTGAATCCTTTCCTCCTAAAATTGGAAACATGATAAAGATGTCTAATCTCTTCACCACTGTTATTCAGGATAGTGCCAGAAGTTCTATCATGTACAATAAGGAAAAAAAAAAGAAGTAAAAGTACACAGATTGGAAAGGAAGAAATAAAACTGTTTCTGTTTATAGATGATATGATTTTCCATGTAGAAAACCCCAAGAGATATCACAATAAAACAACAAAAAAGCAAAACTTCCTATAAATAGTAAGTAAATTCAGCAAGGTCACAGGATGCAAAATAAACATTAAAAAAGCATTGTACTTCTATTTTTTTTCTTTTTTAAGTTTTCATTTAAATTCTAGTTAGTTAACATATAGTGTAATATTAGTTTCAATAGTAGAATTTTGTGATTCATCACTTACATACAACCCCCAGTGCTCATGCTAGCAAGTGTCCTCCTTAATACCCACACCCATTTAACTGCAACTATATTTCTATGAAATAGCAATGAACATGTAGACACTGAAATTAAAATTACAATACCACTTATAATCACACACAATAAATGAAAAGAAATACTTAGATGTAAATCTAACAGAACATGTAAAGGACTTGTATACTGAAAAGTGCAAAATAGTGGTGAGAAAAATTTATTTAAAAAGTAAGTATGTAGAAGACAGTTTTCATGAGTTAGAAGACTTGATAATATGAGTTTAATATAATTCCTATCAAATTCCAAGCAAGATTTTTCCCCATATTTTTTAATTAATTTCAGGGGTAGAATTTAGTGATTCATCAGTTGCATATAATACCCAGTGCCCATTACATCAAATGCCCTCCTTAATGCCTATCATACAATTATCCCTCCCCCCCACCACCTACCTCCCCTCCAGCAACCCTCAGTTTGTTTCCAAGAGTTTGGCTCTCTTATGGATTGCCTCCCTCTCAATTTTCATCTTACTTTATTTTTCTTTCCCTTCGCCTATGTTCATCTGTTTTGTTTCTTAAATTCCACATGAGTGAAATCATATAGCATCTGTCTTTCTCTGACATATTTCATTTAGCATAATACCCTCCAGTTCCATCCATGTTGTTGCAAATGGCAAGATTTCATTCTTTTTGATGGCTGAGTAATATCCCATTGCATATATATATATATATCACATCTTCTTTATCCATTCAACTGCTGATGGGCATCTGAGCTCTTTCCAGAATTTGGCTATTGTTGATAATTTCACTATTAACATTGGGGTGCATGTGCCCCTTTGAATCACTATGTTTGTATCTTTTGGATAAATACCCAGTAGAGCAATTGCTATATCATAAGGTACCTCTATTTTTAACTAGTTGAGAGAACTTCATACTATTTTCCAAAGGGGCTGTGCCAATAAAATCCAAGCAAGATTTTTTGAAGACATGTAAGTTTATTCTAGAATATATATGGAAATGTAATGGAAGTAGGATAATTAAAACAATTTTGGAAGAAAAAATAAATTGGGAAGAATTAATATACCTAATTTTAAGATTTACAGTTACAATACTCAAGACTGTATGGTATTATTAGCAGAGGAATAGACATATAGATCAATGGAACAGAAAAGAGAACCCAGAAATAGACTCATATACTCAACTGATGTTTGACGAAGGTGCAAAAGCAATTCAATGGAGGAAAAAGATAGCCTTTTCAACAAATGGTGTGGGAGCAATTAGACATACATAGGCAAAAAATTGAAATTTGGCTTAATTCTCACACCTTTTACAAAAATTATCTCAAATGGATAAATGACTTAAATGTAAAAATGTAAAATGTAAAATGTAAAAATGTAAAATGTAAAACTATAAAACTTTTAGAAAAAAACATAGAATAAAATCTTTAGGATCTAGAGCTAGGCAAAGAGTTCTTATACTTGACACCAGAACCATGATCTATAAGATGAAATTTTATAAATTGATATAAAATTGATAAATTGTATTTCATCAAAATTAAAAGTGCTTGCTGTGAAAAATTCTGTTAAGAGATGAAGAGTATAAACTGAAAAAAAAACATTTGTCAGCTACATACCTGATAAACAATGAATGTCTAGAACATTTAAAGAACATTCTAAACAGTATTAAAACAGACTGATTAGAAAATGGGCAAAACAGATTTCAAGCTTTATTACAAAGCTGTGATCACCAAGACAGCATGGTACTGGCACAAAAACAGACACACAGATCAATGGAGCAGAATAGAGAGCCCAGATATGGACCCTCAACTCTACATTCAAATAATATTCAAGAAAGCAGGGGAAAAAATCCAATGGAAAAAAGACAGTCTCTTCAATAAATGGTATTGGGAAAATTGGACAGCTATATATAGAAGAATGAAACTTGATCCTTCTCTTACACTGTACACAAAGATAAACTCAAAATGGATGAAAGACCTCCATGTGAGACAGGAATCCACCAAAATCCTAGAAGAGAACACAGGCAGTAACCTCTTTGACATTGGCCATAGCAACTTCTTTCAAGACACATCTCTAAAGACAAGGGAGATAAAAGTGAAAACGAACTTTTGGGACTTCATCAAGATCAAAAGCTTCTTCACAGCAAAGGAAACAGTCAAAAAACTAAGAGGCAACCCACAGAAAGGGAGAAGATATTTGCAAATGACACTGCAGACAAAGGGCTGATATCCAAGATCTATTAAAAAAAAAAAAAAACTTCTCAAACTCAACAACCAAAAAAACAGGTAATCAAGTCAAAAAATGGGCAGAAGACATGAACAGACACTTCTCCAATGAAGACATACAAATGGCTAACAGACATATGAAAAAATGTTCATCATCATCATTAGCCATCAGGGAAATTCAAATCAAAGCCACATTGAGATACTACCTTACACCAGTTAGAATGGCAAAAATTAACAAGGCAAGAAAGAACAAATGTTGGAGAGGATGTGGAGAAAGGGGAGCCCTCTTACACTGTTAGTGGGAATGCAAGTGGGTGCAGCCACTTTAGCAGTGTGGAGGTTCCTCAAAAAATTAAAATAGAGCTACCCTATGACCCTGCAATTGCACTACTGGATATGTACCCCAAAGATACAGATGTAGTTAAAAGAAAGGCCATATGCACCAATGTTTATAGCAGCAATGTCCACAATTGCCAAACTATGGAAAGAGCCAAGATGCCCTTCAACAAATGAATGGATAAAGAAGATGTGGTCCATATATAAAATGGAGTATTACTAACCCACCAGAAATTATGAATACCCAACTTTTGCATCAGCAAAAAATGGGACTGGAGGAGATTATGCTGAGTGAAATAAGTCAAGCAGAGAAAGTAAATTATCATATAGTTTCACATACTTGTGTAACATAAGGAATAGCATGGAGGACATTAGGAGAAGGAAGGGAAAAATGAAGGGAGGGGATATCAGGGGGGGAGATGAACCATGAGAAACTATGGACTCTGAGAAACAAACTGAGGGTTTTAGAAGGGAGGAGGGTTGGGAGACAGGTTGGCCCAGTGATGGATATTAAGGAGGGCATGTATTGCATGGAGCACTGGTAGTATATGTAAACAATGTTATATGTAAACAATGAATTTTGGAAAACTACATCAAAAACTAATGATGTAATGTATGGTGACTAAAATAACTTAACAAAGAAGAAGAAGAAGAGGAGGAGGAGGAGGAGGAGGAGGAGGAGGAGGAGGATGGGGAGAAGAAATGGGCAAAAGGCATGAAGAGGCATTTCCCTGCAGAGATTATACAAATGGCAAATAAGCACAAAGATTTTTGACATTATTAACAATTATAGAAATGCAAATGAAAGCTGCAATGAGATACCACTACATATCTATCAGAATGGCTAAAATAAAAAGTAATGATGACTTCAAATGCAAACAAGGATATGGGGAAGCTCATATATTGCTGGTAGAAATGTAAAATGTTACAAGAAATCAGAAAATAGTTGGCAGTTTCTTAAAACTTTAAAGACTTTACTATCATATCACCCAGCATTTGTACACCTGAGAATTTATCCCAGCTAAATGAAAACTTAAGTTCTTCCAAAAACCTGTACACAAATATTTACAGCAGCATTATTCATAAGCCAAGAAATGGAGACAACTGGATTCTTTTAGTGGGTGGATAGTTAAAAAAAACTGTGCTACATTCATACAACTGAATATTACCCAGCATGAAAAGGAACAAAATATTGATACACAAACCAGCTTGGATTAAGCTCCAGAGAATTATGCTGAGAAAAGCCTATTCAAAAGATTATATACTGTATGATTCTGTTTATCATATATCTGTCTATATATAATTTTTGACATGACAAATTATAGAAATAAGAGAATAGATTAGTGATTGACAAGAGTTAAGGAAGAAGTCAGGACAGGAGAGAAGTAAGTGTAGCTATAGAAGGGGCGATGAAGCAATGAGGGCGATCCCTCTGGGGTGGAACTGTTGTTCTTTGGCTGTATCAAAGTCAATATCCTGGTTGTGATGTTGTACTGTAGGTTTGCATTATATTATACCATTGGAGAAAATTACAAAAAGAGCACATGAGATTTCTCTGTATTATTTTTATAGCTGCATGGGAATCACAATTATTTCCAAACAAAAAAATGTAATTAAAAATATTATGTCATTTAAAAAAAGGTAACATGCCCCTTTATTTGTAAAAATTTCTTTCTTTCACCCACACAGTGATACGAGCTTCCTACTTTGGCTGCTCAGAACATATCTTCTGTAATCCTTTGTATAATTACTTCCTGCTTCTCCTACAGTGAAACAAATCATTTAATTTTTTTAAAAGAACCTAAATATGGGAAATAAAGCTGGTCATGTTTTTTAATTTTACACACATTTGCATTTGACTTGAGCATCTTTGAAATATTAATGCATAAATATTTGAAATGTCTAATTTAAAAAATATTGTTTTCTAAGATAGTCACAAGTATTTTAATGTTTGGAGAAGTGTTTATAAGAACAAACTTTATAGTTTGAAAGTCAAAGGCTGTCCAGTTCTTCCAGAACCACTTAACACTTTTATCAAATAAAACTATATGTAATCTTTCAAGTTCACATTTGAATAACTTATATGAAGAAACTATTTCATATGGAGAAATAATGGATTTTACATTTTAAAGCTTTATATTCATTCCTATATATGCTAACTACTAGGAATATACTAAGAGTTTTATAATTTTGTGTCTTTTAATAGAAGATGAATTCATGTGTTAATCTTTTGGCTAATATCTCCATATAAAAATGATACAAATTGAAGAGATAAAATCAGAAAATAGAAAGATTTTTAAAAATTTCTGCCTTTCTTTTAATTAAACACCTAGTAATTGTAAGAGTTTAATATATAGCAGAATTAGATTCTATTTGTTCCTATTTGTTCTACTTGTTCCTATTTTCCACCTATTGAATTTTCTTCAATATTCCTTAAAATGATGATTGTTTAAAAAAAAATCAGTGCTGCCACTGGACTGAGAATAGGAAAATGCTCCTTGATGTGAAGATGAGAAATTCAAGAGCTATTAGGTTCTTTTTTTTCATCCTACCAAACATTTATTTATTTTTTTAATTTCTTTTCAGCATAACAGAATTCATAGTTTTTGCACCACACCCAGTGCTTCATCCAATGTGTGCCCTCCATAATACACTCCACCTGGCTCCCCCAACCTCCCATCCCCTGCCCTTTCAAAACCCCTCAGGTTGTTTTTCAGAGTCCGTAGTCTCTCATGGTTCATCTCCCCCTCCAATTTCCCTCAACTCCCTTCTCCTCTCCATGTCCCCATGTCCTCCATGTTATTTGTTATGCTCCACAAATAAGTGAAACCATATGATAATTGACTCTCTCTGCTTGACTTATTTCACTCAGCATAATCTCTTCCAGTCCGGTCCATGTTGCTACAAAAGTTGGGTATTCATCCTTTCTGATGGAGGCATAATACTCCATAATGTATATGGACCACATTTTCCTTATCCATTCGTCCGCTGAAGGGCATCTTGGTTCTTTCCACAGTTTGGTGACCGTGGCCATTGCTGCTATAAACATTGGGGTACAGATGGCCTTTCTTTTCACATCTGTATCTTTGAGGTAAATACACAGTAGTATAATTGCAGGGTCATAGGAAAGCTCGATTTTTAACTTCTTGAGGAATCTCCACACTGTTCTCCAGAGTGGCTGCACCAACTTGCATTCCCACCAAGAGTGTAAGAGGGTTCCCCTTTCTCCACATCCTCTCCAACACACGTTGTTTCCTGTCTTGCTGATTTTGGCCATTCTAACTGGTGTGAGGTGATATCTCAATGTGGTTTTAATTTGTATCTCCCTGATGGCTAGTGATGATGAACACTATTTCATGTGTCTGATAGCCATTTGTATGTCTTCATTGGAGAAGTGTCTGTTCATATCTTCTGCCCATTTTTTGATGTGATTATCTGTTTTGCATGTGTTGAGTTTGAGAAGTTCTTTATAGATCTTGGATATCAACCTTTTGTCTGTACTGTCATTTGCAAATAACTTCTCCCATTCCGTGGGTTGCCTCTTTGTTTTG
>PISX010035812.1:0-12575 GCA_004024625.1 Mellivora capensis | reverse complement strand
CGTTCCCCTCTGGGTGCTGCAGAGCAGGTTCCCAGCCGCGATCTCTGGGGACACCTGTGTGTCCTGCTTGTACTCAAAACCACAAGCGGCAGCTGTCTGGGCAGCTCCAGACCCCCAGAGAGGTTCCAAGCGGGGAAGGCACACAGAGATTTTCCCGCTGTCCTGAGCTGGGAGCAATCAGACTTTCTGGGTCCTAGAGCCCCTGCTGGTGCCCACGCGCCTCTCTCAGGGGAGGGGGTGGAGCGCGTCTCAGGCTCTGCTAGCGTGGCGGGGCACACTTGTGGGGACTGCAAAAGTCTGTTTCTGCTCCGGGAGGGTCCCAGCCACTGCCACACGCCAAGCGCCCTTAGGAGGTCTCCTCGCAGCTCAGCGACCAGGACCTGGTTTCTCCGCTGTACTCTCTCTGGCTCAGTGCCAGCCGTGTCTGCCCTCTGTGGGGGACTTAATCCTCTGCCCCTAACAGTTCCAATTCCCACAATTTCACCCTATGATCTTTTCTCTTTTTGAGTGCTTTTTATCGGTCTTCGAGATAATGCTGGTCTCCAGTCTTAGGGGACTCTCGTATTGGGGTATTACTTCCCAATGCGTCTCCTCTGGTGGCTCCCTCCCCCTTTTGTTTATCCTCCAATACCAGTCCGGTGTTCCCGCTCGGCTTTACCTGCCCACTGGCGTCTTCTGCCCCCGTAGAGATCCTGACATCCCACTGGCGTCTTCTGCCCCCGTAGAGATCCTGACAAGTAGAATTTTGATCTCAGGCTGATTTCATGAATGATCGGAGTTCCTTGGTAGGTAATCAGCTCACTTTAGGGGACAGGTTGAACCAGAGCATCCTCCTAGTTCCCCGCCATCTTGTCTCTCCAGCTAATCTCAAGTGGGATTTATAATGGAATGCAAGGATGGTTCAACATACACAATTTTTAAAAATCACATTATCATCTCAACAGACACAAAATCATTTGACAAAATTCAACCTCAGTTCATGGCAAAGCTCTTAACAACTTAGGTATAGAAGTAACAAACCTCAACGGATAAAGGCCGCATATGATAATCCCACAGCTAATATCATACTCACTGATAAAAGGTTGAAAGCTTTTCCTCTTAGGTCAGTAACAAGACAAGGGTGTTTACTCTCACTGCCTTTATTCCATATAGTACTAGAAGCCCTTGCCAGAGCAATTAGGTAAAGAAAAAGAAATAAAGGCATCAGAATTGGAAAGGAAGAAGTAAAACTGACTGTATGTGCAGATGACATGATTTTATATAGAGAAAATCCTAAAACCCCACCAAAAAAACTATTACACCTAAACAATGAATTCAGTTAGGTTACAGAATACAAAATAAAAATGGAAAAATCAGTAGTGTTTCTATGCACTAGCAATAAATGATCTGAAAAAGAAATAAAGAAAATGATCCTCTTTAAAATAGCATTAAAAACAATACTTGGGAATAAACTAACTTATCTACTCTGAAAACTACACAACATCAATGAAGGAAATAAATGAAAAGGTATCCTGTGTTCATGGATTGGGAGAACTAATACTTCTACCATGTCTACACTACCAAAAACCATCTATAGATTCAATGTAATCTCTCTCAATATTCCAATTGAATTATTTGCAGAAGTAGAAAAAATAACCCTAAAATTTATATGAAAAGACCCTGAAGAACCAAAGCAATACTGAAAGAGAAGAACAAAATGAGAGATATCAAACTTCTTGATTCCAAGCTATACTACAAAGCTCTAGTAGTCAAAACAGTAAGATACAGTCATAAAACAGACATATAGATCATTAGAACAGAATTGAGAGCCCAGAAATAAACCCAAGCATATATGGTAAACCAATATTGGAAAAGGTAACCAAGAATACTCAATGAGAAAAGACAGTCTCTTCAATAAATGATGCCAGGAAAATCGGATATTCACATGTAAAAGAATGAAACTAACTCCCTATCTTACACTACACCAAAAATTAACTCAAAATTGATTAAAGGCTTAAATTTAAGACCTGGAGTTATGAAACTCCTAGGGAAAAACACAGACACAGACACACACAGACACACACACACACACACACACACACACACACATGAAAAAACATCCTTGGTATAGGTCTTAGCCCTGATTCTTTTTTGGATACAATACCTAAAGCACGAGCAAGAAAAAAAAAGCAAGTGAGACCACATTAAAAAAAATCTTCTGTGAAGCAAAAGAAGTAATTAAAAGTGAGAAGATGCCTTACAGAATGGTCAAAAAAAATTTGCAAACCGTATAGCTGATACCTAAAATAAATAAAGAACTCAGACATCTCAATAGCAAAAACCAAAAACAAAGACCCATGTCATCCAGTTAAAAATGGTCAAAAGATCTGAATAGACATTTCTCCAAAAAAGATACACAAAGGCCAAAAGTAAGTAAAAAGATGTTCAACATTGCTAGTCATTAGGAAAATGACAATTAAAACCACAAAGAGATATCACCTCATGCCTCTTAGAATGTTTATCATCAAGAAGACAAGAGCTAACAAATGCTGGTGAGGATGTGGAGAAAAAGGGAACCCTTGTGCACTGTTAATGGGATTGAAAACTGGTACAGCCACTAAGGAAAACAGTACAGAGCCTCCTCATAAAATTAAAAAATAGAACTATCATATGATCCACCACTTCTACTTCTGGGAATATGTACAGAGGAAACAAAAACACTAACTTGAAAAGATATCTGTACCCCCTTGTCCAAAAATATTATTTATAATAGCTATGTATATCTCAAGTGTCCATTGATGGGTGAATTGATAAAGAAAATGTGATATAGATAGGTGATTGATAGATAGATAGAAAGATATAGATAGATGATATTACTCAGCCATAAAAGAAAAGGAAACCTTTCCATTTGTGACATGGATGGACCTCAAAGTCATTGTGCTAAGTGAAATAAGTCAAAGACAAATACTGTATGATCTTAGTTATGTGTGGGATTTAAAAAAAAAGCCAACAACCAGCAACTCATAGAAAAAGGGATAATATTTGTAGTTACTAGAAGCGTGGGGGGGGGCACAAGAAAAAAAATGTGATCAAAAGGTACAAACTTTGAGTTGCAAGATAAATAAGTACTAGAGATGCATAATATATAAGAAAGTTGTTAGGGGAGTAAATCCTGAGTTCCCATCACAAGAAAAAAATTTTTTTTTTGCTTTCTCTTTTTATTGTATCTATATGAGATGATGGATGTTAACTAAACTTAGAGAGGTGATCATATCACAGTAAGTCAAACCATTATGCTATAGACCTAAAACTTATACAACAATGTATATCAATTACATCTCAATAAAACAAGAGAAAGATGCAAAAATAAATAACAAAAAATATATAGTCAGAAAATCAGTATCTTTAGATAAGGCACTTGAATGGCTCAGGCAGTTAAGCATCAGACTCCTGGTTTCAGCTCATGATCTCAGAGTCCTGGGATATAGCCCTGCACTGGACTCTGTGCTCAGCAGGGAGTCTGCCCAAGATTGTCTCCCTCTATCTCTCCCCCTGCACCTCAGCCCCTCTCCCCCCTTGCTCTATCTCTAAAATAAGTAAATGAATAAAATGTTTAAAAAGTAAGATAAATCAGTATCTTTGAAAAAGCAATAGTAATGCATTTTTAAAACTATTAACATGCCTATTAGCAACACTTTCCAATATGCATAGCATTATTTTTTTCAGTTTGTTCCTAAACTTTCAGTAGTCTTCCGAATATTATCATCCTAGTATAGTATTTCTTAGGGTCTATCACATATCTTCAGTATTATAGACCAAAAACTTTATGTTCATTGCAATCAGTGAGTTAAATGAAGACAGAGCTATATAATAGCCATCATTTGTACTAAATTTTTGAGGACAGATGCAATTCCATGAATATAGAACTAAATTAGATCTAATTTTTATAACACCTGGAGTTCTTTCAAATAAATAACTGACAAATTAGGGGAAAATTATATAGGTGTACTTTAAACTACACAACCTAATTTTCTGCTTAAAATGTATAATTATTGCAAGGACCTCTCATGTTAATGAGACTTCTAATTTCAATGAAATTTTTTATATTCTAGAGCATATTTTTGTAACTTTTATACAATAATTTTATTATATTTTTATATTGTGGAAATATTTACTTGCATTGTAGGAAACTTAGAAAATACAAACTGATAAATGGAAAATTACAATCACGTGTGATTTCACCATTAACGGCACATTTTAGTGTTGTTTGTTTCTTTAACATCTTACGGTCTTAATTTTGACTGGCTTCTCCTTTCTCTCCCTAGTTTCACATTGCCTTCATTCCACTACTCTTATAACAATGATTTTCATCACTGTGCTCTATTTCTTGAATTCCTCTTGTTCTTACCACCCTAAGCTGTTTTTTAAAAGGCAACGTAAGGTTTCCTCTCCTCCAGAAAAGCTGGGGGTGTTTCAGTTTTCTAAGCCTGTTTCTGCAGTAATTGTCTCAAAGTCAATCCAGTAAATTTTCTATCAAGCCATTCTGTTTACATTCCATCTGGATAGAAGTGATCTACATGGAACTTGAGGTAGACACTCTCATTTCATTCTCAGTGTTCAACTTGATTGTAGAGACCTGGCCTCCACTTGAGGGCAGAGGCTTCTCCCTGCCTCACACATTAAGTGGTTTTCACTCCTCCCTGAGATTAAGCTTAGTATTATCTTGGCAAATTGTAGTGCTATTCTTGGATCTCTGAGTAGCACTCTTCCTTAAAGTGTCCATGCTTGTTCCCTGCATGAACTTTCTGGCTTAAAGCATGCTGTTATTGATTCGTTTGTGCTATCTACAGGTTTACATTGTGCTTTATAACTTGTGTTGGTAAGAACACAAAATAAGACAGAAAACTTAAACACTGTTCAAAAGTATTAAAAAAAAAAATTTCATTTATTTAATCCAGAAACCTGCAAAGGCTATTACTATGTGTATGTTTGTGTGTGTGTATGTATGTTTACTTTAAAGCTTGTAATATACACACTCAGCGATGTTCCTTTCATTGGAAAGTTCAAGGCAACAATCTCAAGAACAGTCAGTAAACGTTAACACAATTTTTAAGTATTGTTATTCAGGTCTGCAAAGAATTGTATCAGACATTTTCTTTCTTTTGTAATAATTCAAGTGTCTGTTAGTCTCTTTGATAAAGCCAACTGGAAAAGCCACAGTGAAAAACTGAACAGTTATAGCCAGCCACTTAAAAGTCACTATAGTAGTGTCATTCAGTGTTTTTTTACTTCAGAAAAAAATTAAATAAGAGAAGGGATTAGAGAATCTTGTTTGATAGAGGTCTGTCCTACTTCTGCTACTAATGAGCTCAAAAACTCTGGTCAGTTTTCAAGACGTCTGTGCCTTTGTTTCTCTAATTATAAAATGAGGGAGTCTGACCAAGTGAACTCTAAATCCCCTTCCATCCTTAGAATCCCATGAGTCTATGATTCCGTTTCTACTATCCAAGAAATGAAACAAACAAGCAAGCAATCTATTATGACTGTCTTTAATTTCAAGTTCAGAAGAAAAAGGTTTTGTGGGATATGATACTCTTGTTTCCAGCAGTAATTGTGTAGCCCTGTGTAAGTTATTAAGATAATTTCTTCAAAACTCAGTGTCTTCACAGGTTAAATGAACATAATTTCAACACTACCAATCTGGCAGCGTTCTTATTTGTCTTTGGGGCAAAAATAAGTATAAGGATGAGTATAAAGACACTAATAATTTTAAATTTCAATACAAATGACTCCAGATGTATACCTGTCAAGTATGTACACAGTAGTACTTGGTATTTTTGCCTGACCTCGCAACATGCTTGGTCAGGTGACTGGTTACTATATTCTACTTAATGGTGAAAGCTAGTAGACAACACTAAATAGAGACTCACTGTGCCTTATAAAGATCTAAAGAGAAGGTAAAATGGAAAGTTAGTTCCTGTGTGAATAAAGTAAGGCTACCTCTGTCCATTGACTCTTGTCACTCCATGTGAGTGAAGTGATATGTGCAATTTTTGAGTTCTTAAAAATTTGTTGCTTGCCTTCCATCCACTCTCTCTTTCCTTCCCCTGCTTTCTTCAAAATGGTTATGAATGCATCAGTCCTTAGACTTACAGAGATGAAAGGACATGTGGCCACTCTGCATCCTTCAAACTCAGCTGTGGATCATTATGTGAGAGAAATAAACTTCTGTGTTATTTAAGCCTTTCTATTCTGAGATGTCTTTGTTAGAGCAGCTTAGCAGGACACTAATACAGTGTATTGGCTGTCTCAGATTAATTATTCATAGCACCCACTTTCACAATCAAAAGTGTACTGGATTGGATGACAAATGGAATGGTTATCCCAGGTCTAAACACGCAAGAGGCTATTATTATATTGTGAGTTCATTCTCCCACTTTGAGAAATATTTTGCCCCAATAAGTATTGTCATTCTACTATACTGTTATAAAAAGTATTTTCACCTTTGAACAACCTGAAGGGCAAAGACTAATGCTTTTTTTATGTTTTGAAAGTGAAACAGGACAAACTCTACAAAGCTTTTGAAGATAAAGACAGAGGACAAAAAAGCAGCTCAGCACAATCCTTATTCTTGAAAAACATGGCTTTCAGACCTGTATTGTTATCACAGAGTCGCAGGGGCTTTCAACTTGAAGATTACCTGCCTATCAAAAAAAACAAAAAAACAAAAAAACAAGAAAAGCCAACAATTCCACAGAGACAGCAAAGTCATGGCCAAGAGTTAACTAAGAATCACAAGGGAGGATACCAGCCCTGGTCTGGGAGGAGGGGAGATCTTTTAAGTACTAGATCCCTTTGGAAAACTGAAGTAAATAATTCACATTTTAAAATGTCTCAAATTTCTTGAGCAGAAGGCAAAAATCCCATGATAAAAGCTGCAAATCAGCAATGGGAACTAAATGTTGGAAGGGATTAAGGAGGGTAGTCCTGTCCTTGTTTCGGGATGTGTGCTCAATACCACCATTCCTCCTTCCTGTCCAGCAAACCCCAACTTATCTCCATCTGCCTTGTGCATCAGAACTAATCTGCTCACCTTTTTTTCTTGTTTTCATCAGTCACTAGAGATCCCAAATAATCCCATAGTTTCATTTCCAATTTCTCTCTATGTATTTTCTTTTCTGTGTCCATCCCTGGTGAATCTCCAACTTCCAAAAACTTTCTCCAGTGGAAGTGAGAGTCTGATATGAGCAAAACCTCCTATATTCCTAATCTCTTTTCCGAATGTTAACTTGACCTTCTTGCACTAAGACCGGATTGGTCTGTAAGGATGCTATTTCCCTACAGTTGTCTCCATTGGTGGCTTTTTTCTTTTTTCCACATCCTTGTTTCTACTGGGAGGTGTGAGGGTCCTTCCTGCTCCTTACTGTTGCTTTCAGACATCTCCCTCCCTTTTTCCCCAAAACAGTCACAGAGTTGAAGTTTCATCCATCAGACTACACCACCCACTTTTTCTTAGTCATTCAGACTACACCACCCACTACACCTTTTCTTAGTTATTCCACAATGTCATCCCTTGGAGGGATATCCAAGAGATATCCAAGGGATATCACCTGGTTTACTGTCACTCTCTAAAATTACCTTTCCCAATTCTCTGTGAATTTAACAGCCAGTGAAAGATTCTTCTAATTCCCTGGTTTCTCAATTCCTTGACCTACTTTACTCTGGAGATCCTGTCCTTCCTAAACACAGTCTCTCACTCTCACTGATGTTTCTTTCTTTTTTTTTTAATTATTTTTTTAAAGATTTTATTTATTTATTTGACAGAGGGAGAGAGATCACAAGTAGGCAGAGCAGTAGGCAGAGAGAGGAGGGGAAGCAGGCTCTCCACTGAGCAGAGAGCCCGATGCGGAACTCAATCCCAGGACCCTGAGACCATGACCTGAGCCGAAGGCAGAGGCTTAACCCATTGAGCCACCCAGGTGCCCCTTAATTATCTTTTTTAAAATTATTATGTTCAATTAGCCAGCATATAGCACATCATTAATTTTTGATGTAGTGTTCAGTGATTCATTAGTTGTGTATAACACCCAGTGCTCACCACCACATGTACCCTTCTTAACACCTAACACCCAGTCACCCCATCCCCCCACCCTCTTCCTTCTGTAACCCTCAGTTTGGTTCCTGGAGTCCAGAGTCTCTCATGTTCGTCCCCTCTCTGATTTCTTCCCATTCAGTTTTCCCTCCCTTCCTCTGTGGCCCTCCACGCTATTCCTCATGTTCCACATATGAGTGAAACCATGTAATTGTCTTTCTCTGCTTGACTTATTTACTTAGCATAATCCCCTCCAGTTCAATCCATGTCGATGCAAATAGTGGATATTCATCCTTTCTGATGGCTGAGTAATATTCCATTGTATAAATGAACCACATCTTCTTTATCCATTCATCTGTTGATGGACATATAGGCTCCTCCACAGTTTAGCTATTGTGGATCTTGGTGCTATAAACATTGGGGTGCATATGCCCCTAATTTTCACTGCGTCTGTATCTTTGTGGTAAATACCTACTGGTGCAATTACTGGGTCATAGAGTAGCTCTATTTTTAACATCTTGAGGAACTTCCATACTGTTTTCCAGAGTGGCTATACCAGCTTACATTCCCACCAACAGTGTAAGAGGGTTCCCCTGACTCCACATCCTCACCAACACTTTTTGTTTCCTGTCTTGTTATTTTTTGCCATTCTAACTGGTGTAAGGTGGTATCTCACTGTGGTTTTGATTTGTATTTCCCAGATGGCTAGTGATGTTGTACATTTTTTCATGTGTCTGTTAGCCATTTGTATGCCTTCTTTGGAGAAGTGTCTGTTCATGTCTTCTGCCCATTTATTTACTGGATGATTTGCTTTTTGGATGTTGGGTTTGAGAAGTTCTTTATAGATCTTGGATACCAGCCCTTTATCCATAATGTCATTTGCAAATATCTTCTCCCATTCCATGGGTTGCCTTTTACTTTTGTTGACTCTTTCCTTTGCTGTGCAGAAGCTTTTTATCTTGATGAAGTCCCAAAAGTTCATTTTTGCTTTTGTTTCCCTTGCCTTTATAGATATGTTGAAAGAGGTCACTGTGGCCAATGTCAAAGAGGATTTTGATGGATTCCTGTCTCACATTTATGCTCACTGATGTTTCCTGGGCTTATTTACTGGTAGTAAAGAGGCACTGCTAGTGCCTCTCAAAGCACTTATTCCTCCTCCCTCTCCCCAACTGACAACTTATAATCCCTTATCATTCCCTTGATAATATCAATTTAACCATCATTCACTAATTAACACCTATATTTTTGCTTATTTTTCCAGTTTTATTGAGATATAATTGATGTACAACATTGCATAAATTTAAGGTATATGATATGTTGATTTGATACATTTATATGTTGCAAAATTACCATGGTGATAACTAGTACCTCCCTCACATCACATAGTCACCATTTCTTTTTTCTGGTGAGAACATTTCGTGTTTTAAATATATCCTAATATATGCCTCGTTCAACATTTCTGCAACTACAATCAAATCCTTTGATCCTACCAAGTTTTTATTCTATCTCAGTGTCTTCCTGTACTTTGTTCTTCACAAATGAGCCTAGTTAAATTCCACTATTAATTATTATAATACTTCCTTTGCAATCATGCTCAATTCCCTTTTGCTTCACTCCATTTGTTAGTCTTACCTTGCAAAACCTCTGCCTTGGTTAGGCCAGATTTTCCACTTAACTCAGCACAGAAAAAAATGGTAGAAGAAAAACAGACAATGCATTAAATTGCCTTACCTTTTCATGACCACTAACTAGTCTTAGATGGTCTGCTAGTGCCTCTCAAAGCAAGTACTGTGGCCCCAACAGCCAAATTCAGCTGGCTACAAATAAAGATTTATTGGAACACAGACACATTCACTTGTCTACATTATTGTTATTCATATTATTTTATTTATATTATTGTTATATGTTGTTATTGTCTATGGCTGCTATAAGGTAGAGTTGAGAAGTTGTGACAGAGTCCAGATGGGCTAGAGCTCAAAATATTTTCATTCTGGTCCTTCGTAGGAAAAGTTTCTTGGCCTCTTCTCTGATCCATTTATTCTTCTGTTCTTCTAGAAGATAAGTTTAAATCTATCCTTCTCAAATTTTCAACAATACCTCCCTGATCCTCACTTGTACTTAAAGCCCTTGTATCCTATTTTATTTAGGAAAAAAAATTAGCTTAAAAAATCACCATGTTACCAACACTACTCTTTCTACTGCTCTGTCTATGCCATTATAAATGATAATGCTGATTGATAATTTCTTTTCTGTCACTACAGACAAACATGTATGGTCATATTGCCTTTCAGCTGTTGATCACTTTTTGGTTCTCCTTGAGAGAAAAGCCTCTCAAAATTGTTGTCACCATTTCTACATTTTGTCCTGAACTCACTCTAACTGGACTTCGATTCCTTCTATTCAACTGAAATTTCTCTTGTCGGATCACCAAGAACCTCCATCCTGCTAAATTCAGTGGTCAATTTTCAGTTTTTGTTTGTTTGTTTATATCTGATCAACTAGCAGCACTGAATCCTTGCACTCTCCAAACCCCTACTACAGTAGAGTTCATCAACTCTGCTGATTTTGTCCCTACTTTACTGGCTACTCCTCTTCCTCTTCTTGACCCTTAGTGAGACTTGGGTTTTCTTCATGGAGCTCTGTATTTTCCTTCTCAGTTGTCTCATCCACTTTCATGGCTCTCAGTGCCATCTCTAGCCTAGGATTCTCAGGGCTCTCTTCTGACTTCCAGACCCATACAACCAACTGTTTACAGGCTTCTCAAAAATTATATGTCCAAAATCAGACTCCTGATGCTCATCCTTCACCAAAACAGGATCCTTCAAACTATATTCCCCATTCCAGAAAATTGCCACTTCTCCTATTTTGTTGTTTTGGCCAAAAACGTTTGAATCAGTGTGATCCTCTTTCTTTCACAGCTTCTTATCTCAGAGGATGGGTCTTTACAATAGCCTGTCATGGTCTCTATGATCTGGTCTCCAGTGCTGCTATGACTCACCTCTTCTCCTTGCTCAATCTATTCTTGGTTTGAACTTCTAGGAATGTCTCAACCTCAGGGTCATTGCACTTATTCCTCCTCCCTCTCCCCAACTGACAACTTGTAATCCCCATCTCTGCATGATTTTTCTCCCTGGTATTTAGCAGTATCTGATATACTTTATTTTTTATTTTATATTTGTCTCTATCTGCCCACTAGAACATATAATCCATTAGCAGGAATTTATATACATTTTTTTTTTTTTTCTGGTGCAGCATCCCCAGCATCTGGAATAGTTCTGGTTTATAGCAGGTTTTCAATATACATTCTTGAATTTAAAAATGCATTAACATTTTTTTAAAGAATACAAAACTAAGCAAACATATAAAAATTGCTGGAGGAGAGAGAAAAATCAGGAGGTTTTCTCATAGTGACATTCTCTCTTGTCTGGCCCTGAAATTCTAGTAAATAAAATTACTCACAAGATTGTTTGTGTGCATATTTATAAATTCATATTTTCTTTAATAAAGTATAAGCTGTCAGTTCTGAAAGCTTTTGTTATGGGACCCAAAGTGGAAAACTGGCTGCCTTGCATATTTTCCTCTTTGTGAACTGAGTTTGTGAAAAATCCCTTATGATCACACTAAATATTTTCCACTGGGCTGACTTAGTTTATGGACTAGTCTCTGGTCTTTTATTTCCAATTCACTAGTTTTAATCCATCAACTTTACAAGCTATGAAATGTTCCATTTACCCAAGGTAAAATGGTTTACAAATCATATGTATGCTTGGAATGGTCACTGTCTTCTTCAAAAAATTATTCCAGTTATATAACTTCACTACCTTCACTACCACAGGAAGGGAAGTGAAATGATACAGCAGTATGAAAGTATCCATTGAAATAACCAAATCATCTCTGACTACAGATCTGGGTTTGGATAGGAAACACAGCCCAAAAGGTAACTAGAGTACCATTATAGCTCAATTAACTTATTCACTCATTGAATTCATTTTGACTCAATTCTTCAAAAAATATTTATTACGCCTCAACTACATACAATGCATCATCATGTGCATTGTGATGTGGCAATAAATAAAACACTATATAGTCAATATTATTGTAAAGCTTAAATTCAGTTTGACAAAAATCTAATACAGAAACAAAAAGATAAACATCAG
This sequence comes from Mellivora capensis, assembly GCA_004024625.1. NCBI lineage: Eukaryota > Metazoa > Chordata > Mammalia > Carnivora > Mustelidae > Mellivora > Mellivora capensis. Next base: position 347 of record PISX010035812.1, on the reverse strand, counting down.
GTAATGATTATAATTATGATATATATAATATGTTATAATGTGATAGAAATGGACAGATGCTATAGAGTGGTAGTGAGGCTCCTGAAAATGATTCCTAATGCCAAGACAAGATATAATTTATGAGTAGTCCCCCATGAAAGGATATTGGGAAGGATCATTTCTAGCAAAAGGAGGAGTTAGTTCTGGGACAAAGACCTCTGGACAAGAATAAGTAACTATTGTATGTATCCTGCAGTTATGTACATTTTATGGCTAAGTAAAAATGTGGCCAGTTAAGAGGTGCTTATTCCATAAAAGTAAAGTTCACTGAATATTTAATAATAAAGCAAATAAGTAGGAAGCTATAT
>PISX010035811.1:0-12450 GCA_004024625.1 Mellivora capensis | reverse complement strand
CTTAAAAAAAAAAAAAAAGAAAAAAAAAGAAAATGATAAGAAATCTATAAATGTTCTCTATTACACAATCTCAATGTGTGGTCTTAAAGTCTTTAGCAAAAAAAAAAGAGAGAGAAACAGGGAAGCTCGTACCTCCAGAAGCTGGGAAATGGGCTGTATGTGTTTTTATAGGTTTCAGGAACTCTCCTCCATCAAACCCCTGCTGCCTGCATCCAGCCCCATGAAAATTTCCAATGACTAAGTAAAGCCTTTCAGTCCATAATGTGTGGTTCATGCCCTCCTTAAAGAGAATGATGGTTACAGAAATCTGCACGCCTCCTGGAGAACACTTTGCCTTATTTGCCATTTGTTCCTCTGCATGACTGAATTTATTAGGTGTTTTCCTGAGAGAGCAGATGTGGGTGGATTAGACAATGCAAGAGGCCTGAGACAGAGCAGAAAGAAACAGGTATGGATTGGAGGTAGCGAGTTGTCAAAAACACATTTCTGCTACTCAAAATTGCCTCAAAAACAGACATTCCACACAATGAAGCAGAAAAACAGAAAACATACTCCCTGGTGGGGCGGGGGGCTAGGGACGGGGGAATGAGAAAAAAATGTACGTACTACCTTATCTTTTTCAATAATTAAATTCTAAAACAAGGCAAACGAAGCCCAAGAATTTACCATCTGAGCACTCAATAATGTCATAGGTTGAACCACATGTAATCTGTAGGTCAAAAGCCGTCACATGAAGGCAGTCTCATAGAATGACACACTTAGCCTGTGTTAGCCACATCATAGGCAAATCTTTTTTTTTTCTTCTTCTTGAATTTAATTTTATTTTTTCAGTGTTCCAAGATTCATTGTGTATGCACCACACCCAGTGCTCCATGCAATCGGTGACCTCCTTAATACCTGCCACCAGGCTCACCCAACCCTCCCCCCCGAAAATCTTAACTTTAAGCCTAGAATCATACGTAGGGAGGGGAGGTGCATGCGCTGAGAGACAGGTGGGTGTTAAGACCAACTGAGGGAAGAGCAGGCTCTGGACTCCCACCTCAATTCTTGTCTAATTTGCTCCAGGATCAGAGGAAGACGCAGAACACTGTACCATTTGGATAAATGTTTTTTCTCTTTCTTCCAACCACTGCCTGTTCAACGGATACAGCTGAATTTACTCACGTCAATATAATGAAATTGGCATCATTTATGAACACACTGCTTATGGGTTCTGGGCATTTGACATGGATAAACATTTAATCCTCAAAACAAATCAAGAAGTCTATCTTTTTCATAGCTCCCGTGTTATGTATGTCCAAACAAAGGTAGACAGAGGATAAGCAACTCCTCCAAAGTTGTGCAACTAAGTAGCAAAGGAGAGAGTCATAATCCAGCAGAACGGCCACTGAGCCTGTATTCTTAATCCCACCCGATAATACTGGGGAGACAGAGAAGGCAGGAGGAAAAGTATGGAAGCATGGCTTGCAAATTCTGAGGAAATACGGAACTTCTGAAACAAAATAGTAGTGATATATCGGTATATTTGATCCATGTTACTTATTTTCCTATTAAGCTTCTCTCAGTCACTAAAATTGATATAAAGTGTCTCTCTAAGTATGCTGCCTATTTTTCTCTATTTAGTTACTTTCTAAAAGTTATTTTCCTTGGGTGCACCTGGGTGGCACCTGGGTGGCTCAGTGGGTTAAACAACTGCCTTCTGCTCAGGTCATGATCCCAGGGTCCTGGGATTGAGTCCCACACTGGGCTCCCTGCTCAGCCGGATGCCTGCTTCTCCCTTTCCCTCTGCTGCTCTGCCTGCTTGTGCTCTCTTGCTCTCTCTGTCAAATAAATAAAGAAAATATTTTTTTAAAAAATAAATAAAACCCTTCCTTGGGACTGAAGTAGAATACCCATAGTAGTTCCCCTCCTTATCCAAGGGAGATATGTTCCAAGACCCCTAGTGGATGACTGAAACTATATATAACCAAACCTTATGTTTTTTCTTATACACACATACCTACAATAAAGTTTAATTTATAAACTGGGCTCAGAAAGGGATTAATAATTAATAATAAAATAGAAGAATTATAACAATATACTGTAATAAAAGTTATGTAAGTGTGGTCTCTATCACTCAAAATATCTTGTACTATATTCACTCATCTGACAATGTGAGATGATAAAATGGCCTTCAGGATGGGATGCAGTGAAGTGAACGACAGAGACACTGTGATCAAACTTTAGGCTATTATTGAGCCTCTGACCATGTCAGGAGGTAGGTTATCTGCTCTAGACTGTGGCTGACTGTGGCAAAAAGCAAAATTGTGGAAAAGAGGAGACTATTGTATTTGTGTATTTTTGTCAACCAGTGGGATACTATTTATGATTCCCTCTCGTTCCTCCTGGGGTATAAACAAAAATGTAATATAACTATGTAAGAATTCATGAAAACTTTTAAAAAGCAAACACATTAAACACATTATGTTAGTATGGATATACGGCTCTGGCTAGCTAGACCAGTCCCACAACCAGTCAACCAAGTAAATAAACAAACACTTTGTTTTAGCCCTATGATGCAAAATGATTTCGTCTCAAACACTGAGTTAGCATTATCGATGTGTATGGAGCAAGGACAAGACTTTTAGATTGTAACCAGCAGTCATACCTTTAAGTAACTTCTATGGCATAATCATAAGATTTTGAAAAAGAAAGTTACTTAAAGTAGATAAAAAGTAGCTTTACTTATTCCATGACAAGCAAAAACTCAGCGTCTACCTCTGTACCAACTTAAAGGTCAAAAATTCATCTAAAAATAACTACATAATAGTCACATTGGAATAAAAAAAAGAACAAAGAACTTCATGTGCCAAAGAATTCCTACAATACTTCCTGTAAGCTTAGAAATTTTGAAAGACCTCTTCCTAGGATCTGTGTGAGCAAAACCCAGGAGCAGCTTGGCTGTAAGCAGTACCCAAGAAACCGTCAGGGGTTCTTCTGTAAACCAGTCCAGGAAACTTGGAAATGTAACTTCAAAATGATGAAATACAGCTACCTCAGATAACATCGTCACAGCAAATCGCAACACAGATAAATGTCTGCTAATAAACGTATTTTTGACAACGATGAACCAAGACAGGTCAGTCGTCAAGCCTTGAAAAGCGCAGTATGAACACGAAACAAAGACAAGATGCTACTATTCCACTGAATCTCAAAATTAAAATCAATATTTTTTGAAAAATCAGGAATAGTAAGCAATGAAAAAAAATGGATTATAGGCAGAAACCTAGATTAAGAAAACTGCATTTAGCATAGACTGTTTATAAAGTCATCTTTTTTTTTTTTAAGATTTTATTTATTTGACAGAGAGAGAGACAGCTGAGAGAGAACATAAGTAGGAGGAGTGGGAGAGGGAGAAGCAGGCTTCCCACAGAGCAGGGAGCCCAATGTGGGGCTCGATCCCAGGATCCTGGGATCATGACCTGAGCCAAAGGCAGACGCTTAACAACTGAGCCACCCAGGCACCCTGGCATAGACTGTTTAAACACTCAGTAACGATAAAAATCAGCCTGAAACAACAAAAACGTTCCCAGACACTCTTAATAGAGAGATAGTTCCCTTTTGTGCAACTTTTCTCCAAGAAAACAGAAACTGATAAAAGGTACGTGGGAATGCCAACATAAGGAAGCGCTGATCTGATTGCTTTCGTAGTGGAAAGTGTAAATCTAAAATACCACAACTAGCTGCTGGGTAACATGCTAGATTTCGCCACTAGAGGACAAGGCAGGCCCGGTGTGTTAGAGCTTTTTTACAGCACATATTAGAATATCCTGCCTGATTTACAAAACAAAACTGTAGTAGCACAGTAAAACTGTATCCTGGCCACAGAATATATAATTTATATACAGAAGTATGATTTAAATAAAAATACCCTATTAAAAATGTCACATAAAATAATGCACCTGTGTTATAGAACAATATATAGAGAAAAGTCATAAGGAAAAACAATTGCTTATACTATCCTACCCAGTGACTATAAAGCTATATCTTCCAGACTCTTTTTCTATGTGACTCTGTGATGGATTTTTACACATTTATGCACAGGAAAGCATTATTGCCTAAAGATTATGAACATAAGCTCTGAAGGCAGACTGGACTGCCTGGCTTCCAATCCAGGCTCTGGCATTCGCTAGCTCTGTGATCTTTGGCAAAGTATGAAACTCTACGTGTCAGTAGAGTTACTGGCTAAACTGGGGACATAATAATAGAAGTTATAAGGTTATTGTGGGGTTTAAATTAGATGATCCATGTAAACCACTTCCAACAGTGCCTGACACAGTTTTAATAAATATAGCAAGCAAGCAAGCGAGAAAGGGAGAGAAAGAAGAAAAATGAGACCACAGACAGGGTCATATTATATCTAACTTTTTCTATTTAATTTATCTTGATGTCAATAAATTTTAATAGCTTCTTGGTTATCCTTACATTTTTACTGTATAGTGTTTAATATAATGAGTTAATATTACATATGCTCACACACTCTTACATATACAGACACTGCTTCTAGGATGAAGTATTTACATATCCTTCCACATCCTCACATTACACTGCATATAAATCTTCACTTTTTAAAATGGATGCATAATATTTCACTATATGGATGCAATTTACTATTTGTGAAACTTAGGATGTTTCTAGGTTTAAAATATAAATATATATGTACATACATATATTTTTTTTTACTAAAATGCTGCAATCAATAACTTTTAATCTAGTTTCGCACATACAAGTGCGAATAGAACCATAGGAAAAAATCCTACAAACAAAATAGTTGACTGAACATTTATATGTCTCTTCATTTGGAGGAATGTTGCCCAAATGCAGGTGTTTTCTTATGTCCTTTGTCCATTTTCTACTGTTTGATTTTCTTTTTCTTACTGATTTATAAAGATCTTTGTCCATTACATATGTAATGTACCATGTGCAACAGATATTTTTCTCTAATTTTTCATTTGCTTTTTATTTAGTTATATATTTTGTGCAGATATTTTTAGATACTGAAATGTACAAATCAATTCCTTTTTAATTCTGGGTTTTGACATGCTAAGAAAGGATTTCTCCACTACCAGATTATAAAAGAGAAAAAATAATCTCTAAAATTTCTTTTAATTCTGTGGTTTTGTGTTTTAAAATTTGCATTAAACCATGTAAAATCACTAATAATCAAGTGGTGTTAGCCTATAAAAAGTCAACTTCAAACAAACATTTAATTCTTGGTCCAGCTGAACTTATGTGAGAGAGAGGCTGGGGGAGGAGGGACAGAGAAGAAGAAGGGTGAAAGAGAGAGAGAGAGAATGTGTAATTATACATGTGTGAGATGTAAGGACATGCAGCAATAAGTCAGCGGGTTCCCTCCGGGTTCCCATGGTCATTCAATTGCCTCCATGTGATTTAGTGAATATCCCTCTCCTGATCTATAGGCCTATTTTGGACTACATATTCTGCTCTAAGGATGGATCTGTCTAAATCACTGTGGTTGTTAAATATATTCCAGTGTCTGCTGGAATCAATGTTCTCTCATAATTCTTCTGCAGATTTCTTTTTCTGTGTATTACATGATGCATATTTTTCTAAATCAACATAATCATTTCGGTTAATCCAAATTTTAAAAAATCTTGCTAATATCTTGATTGAAAGTGCAATATTAGTTTAAGGAGATATGACATCTTTACAGTGAGTTTTCCTAAGAAAGCATATGTCTTCCAATTTAATCAAATCCTCTTTTGTATATCCCTCAAAAGAGTGTTCAAATTTTTTTATATAATTCTTCCGCATTTGAAATCTGCCACTTTACTAAATTCTCTTACTGTTTTTAACAATTTTTCCAGTGATTCTTTTATGTTTTCCAGTCATGCATTCATATTAATGTAACTAATAATCTTTGTCATACCACCTCAAATCTTTGTATTTTTTATCCTTGTCTGATTACACTGGCTGGTGTGTAACTATTAACTTCAGTAGAAATGTTTCTAAAACTTCTTAAGCCTGATGTTGGCTAGAATATATTTTAATAGAATTAAGTATAAAGTTCATATAACTTAATTTTCATTTGGGTGACTATATGGTTTTTCTCCATTGAGTTACTATATTAAGAACATTCATGAGGGCGCCTGGGTGGCTCAGTTGGTTAAGCGACTGCCTTTGGCTCGGGTCATGATCCTGGTGTCCCAGGATTGAGTCCCGCATCGGGCTCCCTGCTTGGCAGGGAGTCTGCTTCTCCCTCTGACCCTCTCCCTTCTCATGTTCTCTCTCTCTCTCTCAAATAAATAAATAAAATCTTAAAAAAAAAAGAACATTCATAATATTGAATCATTCCCACATTCCCACACTTATGAAAGAAATGCCATTTGGTGGTGTATTATTATTCTAATAAATGCTACATTCTATCCATTCAAGATTAGAGAGAATAAACATACCTCTCTGTTTCTTTCTTCAGTCCTGATGATCTGATGTGCTTGCGTGAGGAAACCAGATCTGCATAAACCTGTCTACAGTGCCTCGTTATGGCCTCAGTCATGGAATCTTTGAAAAGGGTCGTTTCAGACCATCATGCTTACCTTTAGAGAGACCTGTCACCTTAATGTGGTGACCTCAGGCTCTCCAGGGGGAACAGACCAGGGATGGACATTCATGCCAAGGGGACTGCTCTTCTCGGCCTGTCCCTCGTCCAGGCCAGCTGGCGGAGTATGGAGGGTGCAGCTGCAGACTGGTCCCACTTGCCCCAAGGGCCTCGGCCTCGTGGGTGGGCCACTGGGGGTCCTCTAAGGCCGCGCTTTCACTGAGCTGTGGGCTGTGTCCGGGAGGGGCCCTCCCAACGCTGGGGTGGATCATGGTGCTGCGCTGCCCTCTGCTTTGGCGCCAGCATCTCGGCCCTGCCATCCATGGTGCGTCTGGAGCGCCCAGGTTGTCCCTCAGGCGCCCGAGGCCGAGCAGTGGCGTCCTTTCCAATTCCCAGTGACCCCTCGGTTCCCCGCTTCCGGTGGCTGTCCAAGCAGCGGGATGCAGGCGATAAGGGAGGCGCACCCCTGGGCCCTTTAGGGCTGGCGCCTCGTGGTCCCCACAGCACGAAAGGGCGGGGTGTCAGGGTGGCGGCTCGCACGCGGGTGTGGGAGCACGGTGGCCGCCCAGCCAGCCGGGGGGAGCCTGGCGGTTTCCGAGGCGGTGCCGCTTTACACAAACGCATGAGCTTTGGTTCCCTCGCATGTTTTTACGGGAAACACGAGCTCCCAAGCAACACCAGGGCCTGTGTAGGACTTGGACGAGCCTGCAGCACCAGCGGCCTACAGTGGCCACGGGAAGCTCCCAGGATGCCCTGCACCGGCGCAAGCCAGGGACCCCACCCCCGCGCCCCGGGGGCACCCACGGGAAGTGAAAACAGAGGGTCCCCAGCTCTGCCTGAGCTTTGGAGAAGTGTGCACCCATTCTCAATGCCCTTCACTTGAGTTGATCCAAATGTCGGTATTATTTGTCAGAGATGTTGAGCGAAGTTAGACTATGACTGTTTTCACGTTTACTATTTTTTTCCTCACCATTTTTCCTGTGGGTTTTTTTTTTTTTATTGTTTCTGATAAATCTCAGGGAGACATATAAAATAAAAATAACCTTTCTCCCAATCTTTTACCATAACTCCTACACCATCACTCTAACGGCTGTCTCTTGTCCCATTGTATGGCTGTGGCTGGTTTTCTAACCAATCTCCTACTTGTAGATATTTAGGTTGCCCCAGATTTTCACTGTGATAAATATCACTGAAAAGAGGAAACTTTTAAAAAAGACCAGGACTGGAGAAAATCCAATTCAATCGCACAAAATAATGAGTAGCAGAATAATGAAAAAGGTGTGCTACTTTGATGGGGTGAGTTGCTCAGGCAGAAAGGAGTATAACGGGAACTTAATCTGTTTAGCAAGTTCCTCTTCTTTCCTACCTTCTTCTCTTTTTCTTTCCCACATCCTCTCTCATACAGAATCTCTTGTGGCAATACTGTTGTGGGAGATTAGAACACCTCAGTCACTCAACATGTAAGATGCTATAAGATACTAAGGTTGTCATTAGTCATGTGTTTTAGGTCAGACTTGTCTGGAGGGAATTCATCTTATGACATGGAATTCAGCCAGCATAAATTATGATTATGAAGATAGTACATCAACATACAGCCAGGTGGACAGACACTCTGAATAAAAAGGCAAGCTCCCTCTTAGGCTTGTATATGTTGTTTTGTTTAAGAATGATGATACCAGAATGTTACTGGCCACCTGTCTTAGACATAGATGCCACAATATTTTTAAAAGTCTTAATATTTATCCTTTACTGGAAGAACCTATAGACTTCAACAGTGCAGCTGGCTCTCAAGACGTTTCAACACAGACCACCCGTCTACCTCATCAGATACAGATTCCCCAAATTAGACTGAGCACTAAGGCAGACAGTAGGAACTACAATAAGATCAATGCCAACAACAAGAACCACAGAAACTTTTTAAAAAATTCCAATTTGAGGCTTTGTGCTAGGCAGTAAGGACAAATAAGTTTATTATATAATCTATGCCTAGGAGAGTCTCACACTGTCCTATATTAAATGGATCATTTACGTATAGTTCACAATTCAGTGTATAAAATATTCTAAGATTGAAATGATCAGTGATTATAGTACCATATAGAAAGGCAAGAACTATTCATGTTCTTTTGCTGCATTTGTTTTATGGTTTCATTCCCCGAATATATACAAATTGGAGAGCTCTGACCAGTGTTTCACTTGGTTCTAAGACAAGCAAGGTCAAGGTTGAACTGGGAGAAGAAAAAACAATCCTCCCGGAAGGCTAAGCTGCCCCTACATTATGCATACTAGTGACTGGGGAGGAGGGAGAAGTGGGTTATATCAGACCTATCAAAGAAGCTCTTTTGGGGGTACGGGTGGTTCAGTGGGTTAAAGCCTCTGCCTTTTGCTCAGGTCATGATCCCAGGAATCGTCCTGGGATCCAGCCCCGCATCGGGCTCTTTGCTCAGCAGGGAGCCTGTTTCCCCTGTCTCTCTGCTTACTTGTGAGCTCTGTCAAATAAATAAATGAAATCTTAAAAAAAGAAAAAAGAAGCTCTTTTGAAACACACATGCCTTGTCTTCCTCCCCTTGCAGTTCAAGGGAGGACAAGAGAAGATGTGCACACACATTTTATAAAATGTAACCCCCCCCCTCACCATTCTGCATCCACAGAGGTCTGGGAGAACAACTCTCCTGGAAGGACTCACAGAGCTTGGTCCTTGGAAGGGCATCCAGAGCTAACAGCACTTGCCTGAGACAGCCAGCTTTCGCCTCTACAGCTACATAGAAGGAGAGATGCTCAGCTAGTCGATTGTGAAAGCAAAACTGGGAAAAGCCCAGAGTTTCATTTTTTATTTTTATTTTTAGATTTTATTTATTTATCTACCTGAGAGAGAGAGAGAAAGAGAGAGAGAAAGAGTAGGGAGGAGCACAGGGAAATGTAGGAGCAGACTCTGAGCTAAGCGCAGAGCTCAGCGCAGGGCTCCAGGCGGGGCTCAATACGAGACCCTGAAATCATGACCTGAGCAGGAATCAAGAGTCAGTTGCTTAACCAAGTCACCCAGGTGCCCGAAAAGCCCAGAGTAGTTTTAAGTGCTTGTATTTCAATTTTTCCTTTTAAAAGAAATCATGAGCATTTATTAGACATTTGTAAGCATGGGCTTATTGAAGAAATATGTAATAAAGAAATATTCTATTAATAGTTTTGGTTATGTAGTAAAAGCTACTAGTAATCCCATAAAGCTATTTCCTACTAGGAAATTTAACATAAATCTAGTTTTACTTTAATTTTTTTTATTTTTTATGGGCTTTAAATAAAAAACCCATTAACGTGAAAAAATTTCATCCTCTTACCAGAAAATCAATCACAAAAATGAGTCTGGGTAATAAATGGATCTAAACAGAGGTACATGGCATAAATTACAATCTGAAAGGTACAGAAATAGAACCGAATGGGGGCTTTTCATCTAAGTCTATAGTCAGTATTTTATCCATCAATTTATATCAATATTATTATTTGACAGCTTTGAGTCAAGCAAGAATCATGAGGGACATCAGGGGGAGAGCAAAGGACCAGTATGACAACCTACTGTGAGCTTTTTAAACTAAATATGAATTACAATTATTCACTTGGAATATTAATTCAAAATGAAATAAAGGATTAGGAAATCTTAATTAAATCAATTATTTTTTCTTATATACAGTCTTTCATATTTCACCAACTTATTTATTTGTTGGTTTCATTCTATAGTCTCAATATATAAAAACATACTTCACTCAGTAGGGGAATTAGAACTAACTTCCTCTAAAATCTCACTTATTTGTTATTACCAATAATTTTTTAAATTGTGTTCACCTTATGAAATAATCCCCTGAAGATATAACAATGTCTCAACTGACAAAAAAACTGTTAAGTGATGGGGCAAATCCATCAAATACAAATAGGTCATATTCCAAATAGGTTGTTGTATGTTATACGGTTTTTGCCCAGGATTGAAAAGGCAAAAACAATTATTCTTAAAATAATTACAAGGGATGCCTGGGTGGCACAGTTGGTTAAGCCACCAACTCATGGTTTCGGCTAAGTGAGATCAGAACTTAGTTGGGCTCCATGCTCTGCATGGAGTCTGCTTGGGATTCTCTCTCCCTCTCCCTCTGCCCCTCCTCCCCATGCTTATGCTCTCTCTTTCTTAAATAAATAGATCTTAAAAAAAATTATAAATGTAATTTCTCTTAACTACCGAAATAAAACCACCCCACACCAAAAAATGAGCCTCCTATGTGTAGCAAAATTATTACTTTTCTTTAAAAAAAAAGTCCTGTATGTCTCTCTGTTGCCAAGTACAAAATAATAGTCATACTTTTGTCAATATGCTCCTGACTTTCCTCACTTTTCTCCCGTTGATCTGTCGCATATGCATCCTTTCCTCCAGCTGAACTAAATAACAAGCTGTCCTCTGATGTATCTTAGGGTTTCCTACCTCAACCCATTGTTTATGCTGTTCACCACCTGTCCCGCCTGTGGACAACCTTACTTACTGATCCTTTAAAATTCACCTGACATTTAACTTTTTTCGTGGAGAATGTCAAGATCATCCACTTAATCATGTCCTCCCAGTCGTCATACGGTGGATCTAGAGGCCAGAGAATTTATTAGTGCCTCTCTCCAAGATCACCCATCATATTTCACTTTTGGGAATTATTTTGTGTTTATATTATCTTTTCTACAGAAATATCAACTTCTTAGGGGCAGGGATTGAGTTTTTCCCATCTTAGTTTCTCCTAAAGAGCCTTGAATAGTACCAGACCAGAGAAGATACCCAATAGAAGAATATAATATAACAAAATATTTTACAAAATAAAACATCTGAAGAGTATAGTACAATGAAAATCATGCTACAATGAAAAGTGTAATATAATGCGATGTGTTAAGAAATGACACATCTTAAAGAACCACAGAGCAAGGAAAACACCTAAGGTGCTTCCAGCCTGTGATCTGACATTGACAAGTACCCAGGTCATGCCTAAAAGAAACCTCTGAGGTCAGACAGGCTTTGGGTTTAATGTCAAAGGGGCCATTTGCAAACAATGTGACTTTGGACTATTTATTTAGAGTTCTGGGGGCCTATATTTTCTCATTTACTAAACAAAGACAGACACATCTGCTTAAAATATTGTGAAAGTTATATAAGATCGCTAAGCAGAGCATCTAAATGTACTCTCAGCACATTATGTAAAGTGGGATTTCACGAAGGTACCCTTTAATCGGTCGGGTCGGGGAAGACAATAATGACTGCTCTTTCATACCAAACTCATCCCTGACAAGCACCCACCCACCTTCTCATAACTTCCTTTTATGAACATTTTAGATCAGGGAATTATTCATTTTTTCCCCATTCTGCTCAATTCCTATTCACTTGAATGCTGGAGAGGCATAAGTGGCTAAATAAGGGAGTCATTTTTAGGAGCTGAAGTCACAAAGGAGATACTGTCTTATGTGGGACATGGGCCACTAGAAAGGAATTGCTGGTAAAGGGATGTGAAACCATATCATACAAGGAGCCAATGGGGGAATGGAAGCATCGGCCTGGAAAAAAGAAATACCAAGGAGACCAGGGTCACCTCACGAGCAGTAGGAGCCCAACAAGGTCTGTGTGGCCTAATGGGATAAAACGAGGACACCTAAATGCAGTTACAAGAAGGTATTTCTGTTGGGTAGACGTGAAGAACTTGGTTTTGACCGTTTAGTCTCTCCAAAGATAGAATGCACTGCCTCACTGACAGACGTGATGGTCTAAGAAGAGGTCAGACTATCCTGCCTTTAGGATTTATTCTGAACTTGATATAAATCTATGCAATCTTCACGAAACTTTTTTG
>PISX010035810.1:0-12558 GCA_004024625.1 Mellivora capensis | reverse complement strand
GAAGAGATTATGCTGAGTGAAATAAGTCAAGCAGAGAGAGTCAATTATCATATGGTTTCACTTATTTGTGGAGCATAACAAATAACACGGAGGACATGGGGAGATGGAGAGGAGAAGGGAGTTGAGGGAAATTGGGGGGGAGATGAACCATGAGAGACTATGGACTCTGAAAAATAACCTGAGGGTTTTGAAGGGGCGGCGGGTGGGAGGTTGGGGAGCCTGGTGGTGGGATATTGTGGAGGGCACGCATTGCATGGAGCACTGGGTGTGGTGTAAAACTATGAATTCTGTTATGCTGAAAAGAAATAAAAAATTTTTTAAAAATTAAAAAAAAAAGAACAAAAGCCCCTTCAAAATCAGTTTTCACTGAGCCCATCCCCCCCATAGGGGGCAGGTCAACTCTGCCCAAACAGGGCTGCCTGAATAACAGTGTGACAGGCCCCTCCCCCAGAAAACAGGCTGGAAGAGCAAGAGGCTGACAATCCTGAGGTCCCTATAAAACTGGTGCATTTTGCTTGGGTTGTGGCCATTAATTTGGACTCTCAACTTCCCCTCAATAGAATGACTAAGAGAAGGATCTCCCAAAATAGGGAAGACTCAGGGACTGTGACCTCTGCCACATAAATAATGGATATGGGTATAAGCAAGGTGTCAGAAATAGACTTTAAGGTAATAGTCATGAAAATGATAGCTAGGATGGAGAAAACCATTAATGGTAACATGGATTCTCTAAGGGCAGAAATGAGAGCTGATCTGGCAGAACTTAAAAATGCTATCAAGGAGATCCAATCTAATCTAGATACTCTAAAATCTAGGGTGAATGAGGCAGAAGAATGAATTAGTGATCTAGAAGACAAACTGATAGAAAGGAAGAAACAGGAGGAGATCTGGAACAAACAGCTTAGAAGACATGAAAACAGAATTAGAAAAATAAATGATGCCATGAAACATTTAAATGTCAAAATTATTGGGATACCTGGGAGGGGGGTGGAGAGAGAGAGAGAGAGAGAGAATGGATTAGAAGATATATTTGAGGAAATTGTAGCTGACAATTTCCCTAATCTGGGGAATGAAATAAGCATCCATGTCCTAGACGCAGACCAAGATCCAGAAGGGACCTAGAGCCCTCCCAAGATCCAGAAGAGCAGACCAATGCCCTGGCATGTAATAAGAAAACTTGCAAATCTTAGAACCAAGGAAACCATCTTAAGGGCAGTTAGGGGTAAGAGATTCCTTATGCACAGAGTGAGGAACATCAGAATAATGTCAGAACTGTCCACAGAGACCTGGCAAACCAGAAAAGGTTGGCAAGACATAGTTAGCATACTAAATGAGAAGAACAACCAGCCAAGAATTCTTTAGCCAGCAGGGCTCTTTTTCAGAATGAATGGAGAGAGAAGGAATTTCCAGGACTGGCAAAAACTGAAAGAGTATGTGACCACTAAGCAGGCCCTGCAAGAAATATTAAGGGGGGGTTCTATAAAAGGAGAAAGACCCCAAGAATGATATAGAACAGAAATTTACAGAGACAATCTATAGAAAAAAGGACTTCACAGGCAATATGATGACAATAAAATTATTATCTTTCAATAATCACTCTCAGTGTGAACAGCCTAAATATTCCCATAAAATTGCACAGGGTTGCAAATTGGATAAAAAGATGGGATCCACCCATATGCTGTCTACAAAAGACTCATTTTGAACCTAAAGATACAACCAGACTGCAAGTGAAGGGATGGAGAACCATCTTTCATGCCAATGGACTGCAAAAAACCAAACCAAACCAAACCAAAACAAAACAAAAACAAAACAAAAAAGCTGGGATAACAATTTTTATATCAGACACATTAGACTTTAAGCTAAAGACTGTAGTTAGAGATACAGAAGGGCACTATATCATTCTTAAAGGGATCCATCAAACAAGAAAATCTAACAATTGTAAATATCTATGCCTCCAACATGGGAGTAGCCAACTACATAAGCCAACTGTTAACCAAAATAGAGAGACATATTGCTAATAATACATTAATAGCAGGAGATCTCGACACGCCACTCAGCATTAGACAGATCATATAAGCAGAAAATCAACAAAGAAACAAGAGCTTTGAATGACAGACTGGGCCAGATGGACTTCATAGATATATACAGAACATTCCACCTTAAAACAACAGAATACCCATTCTTCTCGAGCACACATGGAAATTTCTCCAGAGTAGACAACATACTGGGTCACAAATAAGGTCTCAACCAATACCAAAAGATTGAGATTATTCCCTGCATAGTCTCAGACCACAATGCTTTGAAATTGGAACTCAATCACAGGAAAAAGATTGGAAGAAATTAAAATACTTGGAAGCTAAAGACCATCCTGCTCAAAATATTTGGGTCAACCAGAAATCAAAGAACTTCAACAATTCATGGAAAACAATGAGAATGAAAACACATCATTCCAAAACCGATGGGGTATGGCAAAGACAGTCCTAAGGAGGAAATACATAGCCATCCAAGCCCTACTCAAAAAAAAAAAAAAAAAATAGAAAAATCCCAAATACACAAACTATCTTTACACCTTAAAGAACTGGAAAATCAAGAACAAATTTAGCTTAACCTGTGCATGGGAAGGGAAATAATTAAGATTAGAGTAGACATCAATGAATTATAAGCCAGAAATACAGTAGAATACATCAAGGAAACTAGGAGCTGGTTCTTTGAAAGAATAAGAAGATTGATAAACCACTAATCATACTTACCCAAAAGAAGAGAGGGGAACCCAAATTAATAAAATTATGAATGAAAGGGGAGAGATCACAACTATCACCAGGGAAATAGAAACAATTATCAGAAACAACAGCTATATGCCAATAAATTAAGCAACCTGGAAGAAATGGATGCATTCCTGGAAACTATCAAGACTGAAAGAGGAAGAAATTGACAACCTAATAGACCAATAACCAGTAACAAGATTGAAGCAGTGATTGAAAACCTGCCAAAAAGCAAAAGCCCAGGGCCTGATAGATTCCCTGGGGAATTCTATCAAACATTCAAAGAAGAAATAATACCCGTTATCCTGAAGTTGCTTCAAAAAACAGAAACAGAGGGAAAACTTACAGACTCATTCTATGATGCCAGAATTACCTTAATCCCAAAACCTTAATTACCTTAATCCCCATTAAAGGGGAAAATTTAAGACCAACATCCCTGACATATATGGATGCCAAAATTCTCAACAAGATCCTGGTTAATAGGATACAACAGTACATTAAAAGGATTATCAACCACAACAAGGTAGGATTTATTCCTGGGATGCAAGGGTGGTTCAACATTTGTAAATCAATCAATGTGATAGAACACATAAATAAGAGAAGAGGCAAGAACCACATGGTCCTCTCAATTGGTGCAGAAAAAGCATTTGACAAAATACAGCATCATTTCCTGATTAAAACTCTTCAGAGTATAGGGATAGAGGAAACATTCCTCAATTTCATAAAATCCACCTATGAAAAACCCACAGTGAATATCATTCTCAATGGGGAAAAGCTGAGAGCCTTTCCCCGCGAGATCAGGAATATGAGAAAGATGCCGACTCTTGCCATTATTGTTTAACATAGTACTAGAAGTCCTAGCAACAGCAGTCAGACAACAGAAAGAAATAAAAGGTATTCAAATTGGCAAAGAAGAAGTCAAACTCTCTCTTTTTGATAGAGATAGAGATATGTGATACTCAGAGATATCTCATGATACTTTATGTAGAGAACCCAAGAGACTCCAACCCCAAATTATTAGAACTCATACAGCAATTCAGTAATCTGGCAGGATACAAAATCAATGCACAGAAATCAGTTGTTTTCTTATACACTAACAATGAAACTATAGAAAGAGAAATTAGAAAATCACTTCCATTGACAATAGCACCAAAATCCATAAGATACCGTGGTATAAACCGAACCAAAGAGGTAAAGAATCTTCACCCTAGGAACTATAGAACACTCATGAAAGAAATCCAAGAAGACATCAAAAGATGGAAAAATATTCCATGCTCATGGATTGGAAGAATAAACGTTGTTAAAATGTCTATGCTGCCCAGAGCAATCTATACTTTCAATGCCATGCTGATCAAAATACCATCAGCATTTTTCAAAGCGCTGGAACAAACAATCCTAATATTTGTATGGAACCAGAAAAGACCCTGAATCATCAAGGAAATGTTGAAAAAGAAAAACTAAAGCTGGGGGCATCATGTTGCCTGACTTCAAGCTTTACTACAAAGCTGTGATCACCAAGACAGCATGGTACTGGCACAAAAACAGACACATAGACCAGTGGAACAGAGTAGAGAGCCCAGATATGGACCCTCAACTCTATGGTCAAATAATCTTCAACAAAGCAGGAAAAAATATCCAGTGGAAAAAATAGTCTCTTCAATAAATGGTGCTGGGAAAATTGGACAGCTATGTATAGAAGAATGAAACTCGATTCTCTTACACCATACACAAAGATAAACTCAAAATGGATGAAAGACCTCAACATGAGACAGGAATCTATCAAAATCCTAGAGAAGAACATGGGCAGTAACCTCTTCAACATTGGCCACAGCAATTTCTTTCAAGACACGTCTCCAAAGGCAAAGGAAACAAAAGTGAAAATGAACTTTTGGGACTTCATAAAGATCAAAAGCTTCTGCATAGAGAAGGAAACAGTCAACAAAACAAAGAGGCAACCCATGGAATGGGAGAAGATATTTGCAAATGACAGTACTGACAAAGGGCTGATATCCAAGATCTATAAAGAACTCCTCAGGGGCGCCTGGGTGGCTCAGTGGGTTAAGCCTCTGCCTTCAGCTCAGGTCATGGTCTCAGGGTCCTGGGATCGAGCCCCGCATCAGGCTCTCTGCTCGGCAGGGAGCCTGCTTCCCTTCCTCTCTGCCTGCTGCTCTGCCTACTTGTGATCTCTCTCTCTCTCTCTTAAATAAAATCTTAAAAAAAAAAGAACTCCTCAAACTCAACACCTCGAAAACAGATAATCATGTAAAAAAATGGGCAGAAGACATGAACAGACACTTCTCCAAAGAAGACATACAAATGGCTAACAGACACATGAAAAAATGTTCATTATCATTAGCCATCAGGGAAATTCAAATCAAAACCACATTGAGATACCACTTTACACCAGTTAGGATGGCAAAAATTGACAAGGCAAGAAACAACAAATTTTGGAGAGATTGTGGAGAAAGGGGAACCCTCTCACGCTGTTGGTAAGAATGCAAATTGGTGCAGTCATTTTGGATAACAGTGTGGAGGTTCCTCAAAAAATTAAAAATAGAGCTACTCTATGACCCAGCAATCTCACTTGGTATTTACCCCGAAGATAAAGATGTAGTGAAAAGAAGGGCCATATGTACCCCAATGCTCATAGCATCAATGTCCGCTATAGCCAAACCATGGAAAGAACCAAGATGTGCTTCAACAGACGAATGGATAAAGAAGATATGGTCCATATATACAATGGAATATTACTCAGCCATCATAAAGGATCAATGTGCAATTTTTGCATCTTCATGGATGGGACTGGAAGAGATTATGCTAAGTGAAATAAGTCAAGCAGAGAAAGTCAATTATCACATGGTTTCACTTATTTGTGGAACATAAGGAATAGCATGTAGGACATTAGGAGAAGGAAGGGAAAAATGAAGTGGGGGAAATCCGAGGGGGAGACGAACCATGAGAGACTATGGATTTTGAGAAACAAACTGAAGGTTTTAGAGGGGACAGGGGGGCAGGGATGGGTTAGCCCGGTGATGGTTATTAAGGAGGGCATATATTGCATGGAACACTGGGTGTTTTATGTAAACAATGAGTCATGGACACTACATTAGAAACTAATGATGTACTGTATGGTGACTAAAATAAGTAATTTTTTTAAAAAAGGAAAATAAATATGTGTCTGGAATTTGCTTCAAAATATTCAGAAGGTTGGAGTTGGGCAGTGATGGTGAGGAGGATGAGTGGAGATACTGAAGAATGAAAATTGACCATGTGTGATAATTGCTGAAGCTAGGTGATTGAGTTCATTTTGGTAATCTGTCTGCATTTACCTGTGCTTAATAAGTAATTAGTGATATCAAGATTTTCTTTCCCTACCGCTAGGATTCTCCTCCAACAGCTTCCTGGCTCAGCACATTAGAAACCGCCTCAGGCTAAGTATGGTATACATTAATTAACTCATGGAGAATGTATATAGAATACAACTAAATATAGCTCTGATGGTGCTGTTGTTAGTAATGAATCAACACTTTGAAGATCTTGAAAATGTCCCTAATGAATGCAGTGCATCCTGCTCAACAGGTGGAGCCCAAGTTTCCTACTGGAGAAATGTCTACACTCCTCCCTTCCATAACTCCTTCTACACTTTCACCCCAAGTCCTTTGCAATTATGCCATAAAATCCCAATTCCAGTAGGTCTTGAAAGGGGACATATGTCACTTAGAATGATTGAAAAATGATAGAATCTGGAAATTTCAGTTAGAGATGGTAGACCAAATAGTCCAGAAAACTCACAAAAATGACAGTAATGGGATATTATGAAGGTATAAATACACTAGGATCAAGAGGAGACAAATAATGGCAACATAATTTTGGAAGAAGGAAACAATGAAACTGACTTTGCACACCTAAATCCCAAACAATGGCGAAAACTGAAAGGTAATCCAGTTCACCCTGAGAAACCCCCTCAAAGGTCAGGAATTGGCAGCATCAAGCGCTTCTGAATATGGGAATGAAGATGATGATAAAAAACAAGTGTCGATTGTCTAAATTTTACCTAATATCAGTTAGATCCCTAGATTCCCACCCCACTGAGCACAGTCAGCCAACTTCCTTTCTTCTATCTTGGCTAAAGATTGGAGATTCATTCTTCAGAGAAGGTAAAACAATTTCTGGAGCAGGGAACCCAGGCACAATTGAAGTAGCAAGTACTACACTTAGAGTAGTATAATTCATTTACATGAAAGTTTACATACTCATTATGGACACCCACCTCATCCCAGTCTCTGAAATTACTGCTCTTTAGATTTACTACAGGGGAAAGATTGGACAGCTCTTTGTGAGGAATCTGATCACCCCGACAGAAAAGACTAAATGATACTGACATGGGGAGTTGCTCCCAAAAATAGAGCAATCAGAATACCCTGGAGAGTAAATTAGTCTCTAAATCCCATCCATGTGCACAGAACTTCTAACCAGCTTCCTAGTATTCAAATCTTAAATACAAGTAGTCAACCAAGGATCACCAAGCAATTGAAGAAACACAATCATAAATAATAGAAAGACAGAGGACCAAAATCATCAAACAGAGAAAGCAACTTTGGAAAAGACAGAGGATACACGAAAAGGAAAACTTAAAGAAATCTAAACATTCCATTTCTCTAACATATCTTTAGCATATTTATTCCATAGTTCAGTCTTCCTCCCTTGGGCCCTACTTTATCACCTCAGCAAAATCCTGAGCCACCTTAGATCTGGTATGTGCTAGATCTTCCTACCTCTAGTAATTTTCTCATTTGTCTTACCTACCTCATGTGTCTTACCTACCTAGGAGCAATTGAACTTTCTTTTAAAAATTTGCATCATAATTAAATATTTAGGAATAAAGGGTCTTGACATCTGCCATTTATTCTCAAATGGTTTAACAACAACAACTTAAGGTTTATGGAATTCCTGTACCATTAGTGCAACGTTAATACAGAAATCTTTTATAAGTTTTACATTACATTACATTTACATGAACGTTTTCATTTGCAAAAACATAAGTTTTACATTTAAAAAACCCAAAAGGTTAAAAAAATTATATGTACATACAGACAACATATATGTACATACAGCCCCATGTGGCTGCCTTCCCTTGGGATTTACCATAGGAAGTTTTATTTAGAAACTGCTTATCAAGCACAGTTCCAATTTTCCATTTGAAATACTGTCTCTTGAAGGTCACTGCTCCCAGTGATTCTAAGGGAAAGAATTCAGAATTCTAAGGGAAAGAATTCCCTCTCCCTTTCAGAGAATATTTCAAACAACATTACTCATGATGAGTTCATCTCAATTTCTTTGTGATTTTTCTAACAATCTGTATGCCAGAAAAGGACATTTCTTGGCTCAGATTTAAAACATGCTTAGATTTAGGTAGTGTTGAATATGAGTGTACAGTTCCATTATCATGGAAAAGTCCCCAGAAGGGGACATTATAAAGACTGCACCCGTAGGGTCCAATTGTTGCAAGAGTTGTATTCAAGGAAGATAGTCAAAAGATCTTAAATAATTTAAAAATATTTTACATTTTTATCTTGTGTCCCTTTCAGAATATGAAATAGAATCCAATTTATACATGCCAGCAATACTTTAAAAAACTTTTTATTTAAATTCAATTTAGTTAACATATAATGTATTATTAATTTGGGGGGTAGAATTTAGTGATTCATCAATTACATATATAACACCCAGTGTTCATTCCATCAAATGGCCTCCTTAATGTTCAAGAACCAGTTATCCCATCCCCTCACTTAACGCCCCTCCAGCAACTCTGTTTTCTGTAGTTAAGAGTTTCTTTGGTTTGCCTCCCTCTGTTTTTATCTTATTTTACTTTTCCTTCCCTTCCACTAGGTTCATCTGTTTTTTTCTTAAATTTGACATATGAGTGAAATCATATGGTATTTGTCTTTCTCTGACTTACTTATTTCACTTAGCATAACAACCTCTAGTTCCATCAACATCATTGCAAATGGCAAGATTTCATTCTTTTTGATGGATAATATTCCATTGTGTGTGTGTGTGTGTATATATATATACATATATATATCTCACATCTTCTCTATCTTCTAGTTCTCTATTATGTAGGTTAGCTTAGCTTCTCTCTTTACATACTTCATTTCCTTTGCCCACCTTTGAGATAATTGTCTTCCTCAGTTTATTTTTCTATTTCTGCATTGCAAAAGTGTAATAACTCACCTGGTAGGAAATTAGTCTCCTGGTTGAGGCTGCTAAGCTGGAAAGATTCCATCTCTTTACTTATTTGAGGAAGAGAGAAAAATTGAGAAACCTGACACCTTAATAATTTTTTGCCCCTTCACTTACGCAAAAAGGGAAAAAGCATCCAGGAACCAGTCTCTAGGACAATCCAAGTAATTCCACCTGGCAGTCCTTTTCCTCAGTGGGGCTGCTTTTAACAGACAATACTTGCAGAACATTTTTCATATATTACTCTTTAAAAAACGATTTATTAAGGTTTGAAATGCAGACAAATATGAAGAAGAAACAAAATATAATTCAATGTGCAGATATACTTTCAATAACAGTATTTTTTTCTTGACTGGGAAAATTATTTTGTTTGGAAGTGTGGGCAGATATCTAGTCTCAGAACTCTGGAACTGCTTTTTGGTGCCAGCAGCCTCAGTGACCTTGAGCATGTTGAAGCTCACAGTCTCTCACAAGGGCTGGCACTCACCGCCTGTGACAATGTTGCCAATGTTGACATCCCTGAAGCAGGTGGGCAGGTGCATGGATATGTTCTTATGGCATTTTTCGAAGCAGTTGTACTTTTGGATGTAGTGGAGGTAATCTTGGCAGATGGTAATGGTCCTATGCATCTTCACTTTGGTCATCACACCAGACAGAATCTGTCCTTGGATGGAGACATTACTAGGGAAGGGGTATTTCTTATCAGTAACATCTTGAAGCCCAGACCAATGTTTTTGTAGTATCATGAGAGCTTCTCCTTACCAATTCCTCCAAGCAGGCCCCTCTTCTTATTTTGAAAGATGGTCAGCGGCTTTTGTTGGGCATGCTAACTGGGAATGTCTGCCATCTTCCTGGCCACCCAAAGATAGTACTTTTAATAATAAAATAAATAGGATAAAATAAATACAAGGATAAAAAGAAATTTTTTCCTTCACCCATCCTGCTCCCCAGTTTTTCTCCTCAAAGGTAAAGGAACTGACAACAGTTTGTTGTGTACTCTTCCAGAAATACATTAATGCATATGCTAGCATGTGTGTAGCCCATAGCATCATCTCAAAAGCTCTAGACAATAATGTAGTCTAAAAATTCTTTTCCTAAATCAAGATGATAGAAGAAAACTAGTGACAACGTTTAACTATATATGAGCCTTGTGCTCTTGTAGATTAAAGGTGGTTGAGAAATCCCTCACCCTTTTGTGTTCTGAGAAATAGCTAGCCCCAAAGGTCTACCCTGCCTTCATGTATCCCACTCTGCTTCATAACTTAAACAAAATTTGCTGTCCACATTTCCTCATGGCTCCTTTGTTTATCTGCCTCTATAACACCCAGGGCCCCTTCCTTTTCTTTGAGACACTCTTCCACAGAAATGAACATTTTCCTTATTGCACTAGCCTGAATAAAAAAAACTCTTTAATTGTCCAGTGCATTTCTCTTTCACATTAATGTCAAAGAAAAATTATTCTGACACTTGTTAAAAATGGTAAGGAAGACTTCATTCAAGTGCTTATCGCACTGGGAATGGGAGTCAGTGGGTAGAAAATTATTATGAGGAAGCATCAGAGGTAAGGGAGGATTCTGATTTGACAAGATTCTTGCTAAAGGAAGGCTAGTTTGATTAGATACTAATGGTAAGATACAAAGAATTTAACCAGATATCAAGAGCGATCATATACTGAGTATGGGGATTCTTACTAAACCAATTTAGGAGGATTTTTGCTAAAATTGGGCAATGCAAAGATGGACATGGAAGTTCAAAGTTTGAGGCTTAGTTGGAAAGAGGTTTTGGAGGAATCTGACTAAAATTTGGGTCAGGGAGAGAGTCTTTATCACTAACAGTTGAGGAATATAAAGTACCACTATTTTTTATAGGCTTTTCCCTGCAATTTATCTCTGTTTTTCTTATTAGTATTATTCCTACAACCTGAGAGTCATTCCTTCAGTGCTGCCATTTTCCATCATTTATTCTCTTCTTATCGGCATGGCAATGAAACTTATGTAGGGCAATAAAAAGAGCATAAGGCTTGGACCCTAATCCAAGTTCCAGTACTGCCCTAGATACCAACAAAAATGAAGAGGACTGAATTATCCACAAATGGAATTTGCCAAGTTTATCTGTAATGGCAAGGGAACATCAAGAGGTCTCAAGGCAATAACATTCTGAGATGTCTCATTGCTTCTATCCTTGCCTACAAACAGTTCATTCTTGGCACAGTCACAACAGAGATCCAGTTAATGACTAGATGATGTAACTTTGTTCCTCTCCTGAAATTGCAATGGCTTCCTACTTCACTGAATAAAAGCCAACTTCCTTATCATGGCCTGTAGGGCTGTATATAATCAAACTCACCAATCTCTTTTTTTAAAATTTATTTATTTGTCAGAGAGAGAGGGAGAGAGAGCAAGCGAGCACAGCAGACAGAGTGGCATCTGCCATCATCTCTTAATGTTCTGATTACCTCATGCTCATTACAGGAACATTGGTCTTTCTGTTCTTCAAACATGTCTCAGGGAATTATAATTGTTGTTGTTCTTCCTACCTGAAGATCTTCCCCTAGATAATCATATGGATTGTTCCCTGAGATTCTTCAAGTTATTTCTCAAATGTCACTTCCTCAAAGAGGCATTGGTTAACGGCCAAATATAAAAGACTGATGCCCACACTATGCATCCTGAAACACATTATATATTCATACTGATTTAGTGCTTGTTTTCTCCTATTAAAATACAAGATTCATGGGGGCAGAAGGTATCATCTTTTTTTTCATTTTTGTATTCTGCATAAGGAATGGTGTTTGTCAAGCAACAGATAAAAATATGCTGAGTGAATAATAATGGAGGATTATCATTTCACTGTTTCCTCTTCAAGTACCAAAGCTTACCTTTATAACTCATTAGTAGTTGCCTTGTGTATTCTGGGGCAAGGGCAAAAGCCCTGTGTTCTCTGGGTTTCACTCCCCAACTCTAAAAAAGAAGGGACTGGCTGCAGCATACCCGGGCTTTCTCCTTCATTGACTGCGGACACAGTTGGGGCTCAGAATGAGGAAATAAAAGGAGGTGGAATTCTGGGCCCCAAAGAAATGGAGGCTCACTGTTGTCCATGGCCCAAGCCCCACACAAGGGACAGTGGCAAAGAGAGAGCACCTACACATGGATGGAGGGGCCCAAGGGACAAGAGGGCCCTTCCCTTTCTGTTCCAAGAAAACATAGAGCTCCTTAAAAGCTCAGCACTTACAAAACAGCCTGGAAACAAAAAGACTCAAAAAACAAACAATAGGAATGACCAGGCAGCTAAAACAAGGCATTTCCTTACTTTTTTTCATGAAAGTTTCACTTAAACCTCTCTACATGTCACTGGGCTCTGTAAATATAGAATGCACAAGACACTTTCCATACGTTCCCCCTCCTCGCTTGCTTCCTGTGTCACTTCCCTCCACACATATAGCAGAAGAGCAGCAAGGATGGAGAAAAGGGGCAGCCTTGCTCAGTGCACTTGCTCAGTGCCCTTTATGTTAATTGTCAAGATCAATGGAAGCTAAATCACAAGCACAGGTTTG
>PISX010035809.1:0-12586 GCA_004024625.1 Mellivora capensis | reverse complement strand
TGAGCTCCAGTTTCAAAGCATTGTGATCTGAGAATATGCAGGGAATAATCTCAATCTTTTGGTATCGGTTGAGTCCTGATTTGTGACCCAGTATGTGGTCTATTCTGGAAAAGGTTCCATGTGCACTTGAGAAGAATGAGTATTCTGTTGTTTTAGGGTGGAATGTTCTGTATATATCTATGAGGTCCATCTGGTCCAAGGCAGAACTGAAAGCCACCAGGGATGATGTTCACAAGGCTCTCAATTAGTTCCAATCTAATCTAAATTCTCTAAAAGCTAGGGTAACTGAGACAGTGATCTGGAGGACAAACAGATAGAGAGAAAGGATCAGGAGGAAGCCTGGAACAAATAGCTTAGAAGCCACGAAAACAGAATCAGGGAAATAAATGATGCCATGAAACGTTCCAACGTCAGAATTATTGGAATCCCTGAAGGGGAGGAGAAAGAAAGAAGTCTAGAAGATATTGTGGAACACGTTCTTCATGAAAATTTCCCGAATATCGCAAAAGGAAACAGCGTTCATGTACTAGAGGCAGAACGGTCCCACCCCCCCAAGATTTTAGATTCTCAAAACACCTCGAGACACCTGATAGTAAGAATGAGGAATTATAATTCTAGAGAAACTCTCTTGAAGGCAGCTAGGACAAAGAAGCTCCTTACGTACAGAGAAAAGCCCATCAGAATAATGTCAGACCTGTCCACAGCAACCTGGCAAGCCAGAAAGGGCTGGCAAGATAGATTCAGGGCACTAAATGAGAAAAACATGCAGCCAAGAATACTTTATCCAGCAAGACTGACATTCAAAATGGATGGAGAAAGAGTTTCCAAGACCGGCAAGGCTTAAAAGAGTATGTGACCACCAAGCCGACACTGCAGGAAATATTAAGGGGGGGGGGGTCTATAAAAGAGGAAAAATCCTAAGAATATCATTGAACAGAAATATAGAGACAATCTACAGAAAGAAAGACTTCAAAGGTAACACGATGTCAATAAAAACGTATCTATCAATAATCACTCTCAATGTGAATGGCCTAAATGCGCCCATAAAACGACACAGATTGGGTAAAACGACAGGACCCATCCATATATTGTCTACAGGAGACCCATTTTGAACCTAAGGATACACCCAGATTGAAAGTGAAGGGATGAAGAAACATCTTTCATGCCAGTGGGCCTCAAAAGAAGGCCGGTGTAGCGATTCTCATATCAGATAAAATTAGATTTTAAACTAAAGACTGTAGTCAGAGATACAGAAGGACACTACATCATTCTTAAAGGGACTATCCACCAAGATGATCTAACAATTGTAAATATCTATGCCCCCAATATGGGAGCAGCCAATTACATAAGAAAACTATTAATCAAGATAAAGAGTCATATTGATATGAATACCTTGATAGGAGGAGATCTTAACACGCCTCTCTCAGTAATAGACAGATCATCCATGCAGAAAATCAATAAAGAAACAAAAGCAATATTTTTTAAAAAAGAAACAAGTTAACATGACTACGTAATATATTATAAAAACTCAATTTTGAAAAGTGAAAATACTCTTTAGAAATAGCAAGGAACTTAAATATTTAACTTACTAAATTCCAATTGAGTCTTTTAGACTAAAGACTGTAATTATAGAAGTCATTTTTAATAATTTTTAAAAATAAATGCCTTAAAAAAATGCATGCCTTAGCTAAGCACCACCACCACCCCCAAATGAAAAAAGAAAGCATTTAAGTCTGATTTTGTAATTTTATTTAGCATTTAAAAGTGTACTGCAACATGCACCTTGTGTAGAAAAGAAACTTCTCCCTGGATTTCTACCTGGATATAATACTATTACCTCATTAACCTCTGGGGAACATAACACCGGACCTGGGGATTCAGTGCAACCTAGACTGGTATCTAGTCGACTTCAGGGCAACTAACTCACTCCTAGGTTGAGGTAGGCCAGTCACATAACAGCTAAAGACAGGAGTTGGCAGCAGTAATGATGAGGACGTTAACAGTACCCAATTAATCATCACATTTCCTAACCTAATTAATGTTGTAACTTGTTAATTGTTTAACTCTGGCTTAAAAAATAATAAATATAGAAGTACAATTATTTCTTTCTCTCTTATCTGTCATTTCATAGAGGTTTCTTTAAATTTTAATTTTTTTTTTTTTAAGTTGAATTAGCCAGGGTGCCTGGGTGGCTCAGTTGATTAAGCAACTGCCTTTTGGTTCAGGTCATGATCCTGGGACTTCAGGATCGAGTCCCACATTGGGTTCTGAGTCTGCTTCTCCCTCTGACCCTCCCTCATCTCGTGCTCTCTCATTCTCTCTCTCTCTCTCTCAAATAAATAAAATCTTTTAAAAAATTTAAAAAAATAAATTGAATTAGCCAACGTATAGTACATCATTAGTTCAGACATAATGTTTAATTATTTATCATTTGTGTATAACACCCAGTGCTCATCACATAATGTGCCCTCCTTAATGCCCATAACCCAATTACCCCATCCCCCCACCTCCCCTCCAGCAACCCTGTTTGTTGTTGCCTATAGTTAAAAGTCTCTCATGGGTTTTCTCCCTCTCTGATGACTTCCCATCCTCTGCACTGTTTCTTATATTCCACATATGAGTGAAATGGTATGATAATTGTATTTCTGTTTGACCTGTTTCACTCAGCATAATACCCTCCAGTTCCATCCACATTGATGTAAATAGTAAGTATTCATCTTTTCTGATGGCTGAGTAATATTCCATTGTATATATACATCATATCTTCTTTATCCATTTATCTGTCGATGGACATCTCAGCTCTCCACAGTTTGGCTATTGTGGACATTGGTACTATGAACATTGGGGTGCAGGTGCTCCTTTGGATCACTACATGTGTATCTTTGGGGTAAATATGAAGTAGTGCAATTGCTGGATTGTAGGGTAGCTCTATTTTTAACTTCTTCAGGAAACTCCATACTGTTTTCCAGAATGGCTTTACCAGTTTGCATTCCCACCAACAGTGTAAGAGGGTTCCTCTTTCTCTGCATCCTCGCCAAAATCTGGTGTTTCCTGTCTTGTAGCCATTCTAACTGGTGTAAGGTGGTGTGTCTCTTTGTGGTTTTGATTTGTACTTCCCTGATGCTAAGGGATCTAGCATTCTTTCATGTGTCTGTTGGCCATTTGTATATCTTATTTGGAGAAATGTCTGTTCTTGTCTTCTGCCCATTTCTTGACTGGACCCTTTGCTTTTGGGTGTTGAATTTGGTAAGTTCATTATAGATCTTGGATACTAGCCCTTTATCTGATATGTCATTTACAAATATCTTTTCCCATTCCATAGGTTGCCTTTTAGTTTTGTTGACTGTTTCCTTTGCTTTGCAGAAGGTTTTTATCTTGGCAAAGTCCCAATAGTTCATCTTTGCTTTTGTTTCCCTTGCCTTGGAGACATGACTAGCAAGAAGTCGCTGCAGCTGAGGTCGAAGAGGTTGCTGCCTGTATTCTCCTCTAGGATTTTGTTGGATTCCTGCCTCACATTTAGGTCTTTCATTTTGACTTTATTTTAGTGTATGATATAAGAAAATGGTCCAGTTACATTCTTCTATGTGTGGCTGTCCAATTTTCCCAGCACCATTTATTGAAGAAACTGTCTTTTTCCATTGGATATTCTTTCTTCCCTTGTCGAAGATTTGTTTACCATGGAGTTAAGGGTCCATATCCGGGTTCTCTATTCTGTTTCATTGATCTGTGTGTATTTGTGCCAGTACCATACTGTCTTGATGATTACAGCTTTGTAATATAGCTTGAAGTCTAGCATTGTGATGCCACCAGCTTTGGTTTTCATTTTCAACATTCCCCTGGCTATTTGGAGTCTTTTCTGGTTCCATACAAATGTTAGGATTGCTTGTTTCTGCTTTGTGAAAAAAGTTGCTGGTATTTTGTTAGGGATTGCATTGAATATGTAGATTTCTCTGGGTAGCATAGACATTTTAACAATATTTATTCTTCCAATCCATGTACATGGAATGTTTTTCCACTTATTTGTGTCTTCCTCAATTTCTTTCATAAGTGTTCTGTAGTTTTTAGGGTACAGATCCTTTACCCCTTTGGTTAGGTTTACTCCTAGGTCTCTTACGGGTTTTGGTCCAACTGTAAGTGGGATCAATTCCTTAATTTCTTTTTCTTCTGTCTCATTGTTAGTGTATAGAAATGCAACTAATTTCTGTGCATTGATTTTATATGCTGCCACTTTGCTGAATTGCTGTATGAGTTCTAGCAGTTTTAGAGTGGAGTCTTTTGGGTTTTCGGCATATAGTATCATGTCATCTGTGAAAAAAGAGAGTTTGACTTCTTTGCCAATTTGAATGCCTTTATTTCTTTGTGTCGTCTGATTGTTGAGGCTAGGGCTTATAGTACTATGTTGAACAACAGTGTTGAGAGTGAGCATCTCTGTTGTGTTCCTGACCTTAAAGGAAAAACTCTCATGAGAATGATATTCGCTGTGGGCTTTTCATAGATGGCTTTATAATATTGAGATATGTTTCCTCTATCCCTACACTGTGGAGAATTATAATCAAGAAAGGATGCTATAGTTTGTCAAATGCTTTTTCTGCATCTACTGAGAGGATCGCATGATTCTTGTCCTTTCTTTTATTAATGTGATGTATCACACTGATTGATTTGCAAATGTTGAGCCATTCTTGCAGCCAGGAATAAATCCCATTTTGTTGTAGTGGATAACCTTTTTTTTTTTTTTTTAAGATTTTATTTATTCGACAGACAGAGATCACAAGTAGAGAGAGAGGCAGGCAGAGAGAGAAGGGAAAGCAGGATCCCCGCTGAGCAGAGAGCCCGAAGCAGGGCTCAATCCCACGATGCTGAGATCATAACCTGGGCCGAAGGCAGAGGCTTTAACCCACTGAGCCACCCAGGCGCCCCAGTGGATAATCTTTTTAACATATTTTTGGGTCCTTTTGGCTAATATCTTGATGAGTATTTTGGCATTCATGTTCATCAAGGATATTAATCTGTAATTGTCCTTTTTGATGATGTCTTCGTCTGGTTTGGGGATCAAAATAATGCTGGCCTCATTGAATAAGTTTGGAACTTTTCCTTCCGTTTCTATTTTATTGAAACAGCTTCAGTAGAATAGGAATTATTTCTTCTCTAAATGTTTCATAGAATTCCCCTGGGAAGCCATTTGGCCCTGAACTCTTGTTTTGGGGGAAGTTTTTGATTATTGCCTCAATTTCCTTGCTGGTTATGGGTTTGTTCAGATTTTCTATTTCTTCCTGTTTCAGGTTTGGTAGTTTATAAATTTTCAGGAATGCATCCATTTCTTCCAGACTGCTTAATTTGTTGGCATATAGTTCATATTTCCTTGGTGTTGATCATGATCTCTCCTCTTTCATTTATGATTTTATTAATTTGGGCCCTTTCTCTTTTCTTTTTGATAAGTCCAGCTAGTAGGCTTATCAATCTTATAATTTTTTTTTAAAAAACCAGCTTCTAGTTCTTTTGATCTATTCTACTGTTCTTCTGGTTTCTATTTTATTGATTTCTGTTCTGATCTTCATTATTTCTCTTCTCCTGGCTGGTTTAGGTTTAATTTTCTATTCTTTCTCCAGCTCCTTTAGGTGTAAGGTGAGCTTGTGTATTTGAGATTTTTCTAATTTTTTTTTTAAGAGGCTTGTGTTGCAATGTACTTCCCTCTTAGGACCATCTTTGCTGTATTCCAAAGGTTTTGAACAGTTGTGTTTTTATTTTCACTAGTTTCCATGATTTTTAAAAATTCTTCGTTAATTTCCTGGTTGACCTATTCATTCCTTAGTAGGATGCTCTTTAACCTCCAAGTGTTTGAGTTCCTTCCAAATTTCCTCTTGTGACTGAGTTCAAGTTTCAAAGCATTGTCGTCTGAAAATAGGCAGGGAATAATCCAATATTTTGGTACCAGGTGAGCCCTAATTTGTGACCCAGTATGTGATCTATTCTGGAGGAAGTTCCATGTGCACTTGAGAAGAATGTGTATTCTGTTGCTTTAGGATGGAATGCCCTGAACATACCTGTTAAGTCCATCTGGTCTAGTGTGTCATTCAAAGCCCTTGTTTCCTTGTTGATCTTCTGCTTAGATGATCTGTCTACTGCTGTGAGTGGGGTGTTGAAGTCCCCTACTATTATTGTATTATTATCAACATGTTTCTTTAATTTGGTTATTAGTTGGTTGATATATTTGGCTGCTCCCAAATTAGAAACATAAATATTTATAACTGTAAAATCTTCTTGTTGAGTGGACCCTTTAAGTATGATATAGTGCTCCTCTTCATCTCTAACTACAGTCTTTGGTTTAAAATAATTTATCTGAGGATTGCTACCCCAACTTTCTTTTGAGGTCCATTAGCATAATAAATGATTCTCTACCTCCTCACTTTCAGTCTGGAAATGTCTTGAGGTTTAAAATGAGTCTGATGGGTTTTGCTTTTTTACCCAATCTGATGTCCTGTGTCTTTTGATTGGAGCATTTAGCCCATTTACATTCAGAGTAACTACTGAAAGATATGAATTTAATCTCCTTGTACTACCTGTAAAGTCTCTGTTTCTGAAGACTGTGTTTCTTTCTGATCTATATTACTCTTGGGCTCTATCTTCACTTACAGGACCCCCCCTCCCCCATACTGGTTTGATGGTCACATATTCTTTAAATTTCTATCTTTCCTGGAAGCTCTTTATCTCTCTTTCCATTCTGAATGACAGCCTTGCTGGATAAAGTTTTCTTGGTTTTATGTTTTTCTTTTAGTAACTGGAATATATCATGACCTGCCAGGTCTCTGTGGAAAGGTCTGGTGCCAGTCTAATGTTTCTACTCCTCTATGTTAGGAACCTCTTGTCTTGAACTGCTTTCAGGATTTTCTCTTTTATCTCTGAAATTTGCAAGCTTCACTATTATATGTCAGGGTGTTGATCTATTTTTTATTGATTTTGGGAGGGGTCCTCTCTATCTCTTGGATTTGAATGCCTGTTTCCTTCCCCATATTAGGGAAGTTCTCAGCTATGATTTACTCAAATATACCTTCTGGCCCTCTCCCTCTTACTTCTCCCTTGGGCACCCCAATAATTCTGCTATTTTTTGTTTCATGGCATCACTGATTTCTCAAAGTCTCCCCTCATAGTCCATTAGTTGTTTTTCTCTTTTCCTCAGCTTCCTTCCTTTCCATCAACTAGTCTTCCATGTCACTTACTCTCTTGTCTGCCTCATTTACCCTAGCTGTTAGAGCATCCAACTTAAACTGCATCTCAGTCAGAGCATTTTTAATTTGGCCTGATTAGATCTCATCCTGCACAAAGAGATTCTCTAGAGTCTTTTATGCTTTTTTCAAGCTCAGCTAGTAACTTTATAATTATTATCCTGAATTCCATCTCTAACATTTTACTTATATCCATATTGATTAGATCTGTGGCAAAGAGTATTATCTCTGGTTCTTTGTTGTAAATTCCTCCTTCTAGTCATTTTGCCCAGAGAACAATGATGAACAAGTGAGTACTATCAAAAATATCAACCACCACCCAAATGAAATACACACTAGAAAAATCGGAAGAGGTCAGAAACCAGAAAAAGGAGAAGAAAAAGAAAACAAATACAAAGGAGAAAGGGAAAAAAACATGGAGGGGAGGAGAGAGAATATAATCTCACAGGGTGGACAAAACAGGGTGCTCCACTTGGTCCTGGTGTATTTTGGTCTGTGTGTTAACAGACTAAATGCCAAAACTGTAAAGAAAGCAAAACTTACATATATACAAAAATAAAAAACTGAATAGAGTGAGAGGAAGTAAAAAATGAAGAATAAATCTATAAAATGGAAATGCAAAAAATGACCATTAAAAAAAGTTGATAAAATAAGAAACTAGTTGGGGCACCTGGATGGCTCAGTGGGTTAAGCCTCTGCCTTTGGCTCAGGTCATGATCTCAGGGTCCTGGGATCGAGCCCCGCATCGGGCTCTCTGCTCAGCAGGGAGCCTGCTTCCCCCGCCTCTCTCTGCCTGCCTCTCTGCTTACTTGTGATCTCTCTGTCAAATAAATAAATAAAATCTTTAAAAAAAAAAATAAGAAACTAGTTGAGAATAGAAAAAAGAAAAAAGAAATGGAAGATATTAAACTGAAAAGCAAATGAATCATAAGAAAAAACCTTGAATTCTATATACTATTTTCTCCTAGCGCTGGAGTTTTACATTTCTGTATGGTTTGTAAACTTGCTATTCACCTGTTCTTCCAATTGGTCTTCTGGGGGAGAGGCCTGCTGCACTGACTCTCAGGTGTCTTTGCCTGGGCAGAGTTGCATGGCCCTTGGGGCTGGGCTAAGTATAAGCTGTTTTTGGTTGCTCTGTGTGGCTTTTGTTCTTTGAAGACTTTCCACACCTCTTTAGAGGATCAAAATAAAAATTGCTGCACCATATCTCCAGCCCCAGGGCCAAAAGATCACGGTCCCCTCTCTTCAGTAAACCCTCAGGGATAAGCAGTCTTCATGGTGTGCACCTACAATGATCCTCCTAGGGGAAGTCCGAAGGTTGCTACATTTCTGCACTTTGCAGGGCCCTGGTATAGAGAACGGTCACCTGTTCATATACGCTTCTACTCCACCCTTCCTGGGGGAAAGTGGAGGGTTG
This sequence comes from Mellivora capensis, assembly GCA_004024625.1. Lineage (NCBI taxonomy): Eukaryota > Metazoa > Chordata > Mammalia > Carnivora > Mustelidae > Mellivora > Mellivora capensis. Next base: position 3,949 of record PISX010035809.1, on the reverse strand, counting down.
CACATTAGTGTTCTTTACAAGGCCATCACCCCCCCTGTACTGAGGGCTGTTGCCCTGTAGTGCACTCACAGGCTTGGCCCCTCCTAGAGGAGGCTCCCTCCTGTGCTGATCGTCTGATATCTCCCCTCAGATTCACTTTGCACCTCCTACCTTGCAAAAAGTGGTTGCTTTTCTACTTGTAGAGTTCCAGAAATTCTTTTCTTACACCTCAGGTTGAATTCATGGGTGTTCAGAATAATTTGATAGTTATCTAGCTAAATTCAAGGGACCAGATGAACCAAGGTCTTCTACTCTTCCACCTCTTGCCTCTTCCATTTCATAGAGTATTTTTAAGATAATCAAACATATTATTGATTTGTGGTTGCTTTTACATGTCTGACTTGTGTACTTAAAAATTATACAGGACCACTTAACACAGAAACTATATTCTTTCCTTTCCTTCATGCCAAAACAGAAAAAGGAAATAATTACTATATATAATGATATTCCTTTTTTTAAAAGGTTAAGATAAAAATAACAGTACAGATTTTTTTTAAAGATTTTATTTATTTGACAGCGATAGAGAGGGCACAAGCACAAGCAGGGGGAGCAGGGGAGGGAGAGGGAGAAGGAGAAGCAAGGAGCCTGAGATGAGATTTGATCCCAGGACCCCAAGATCATGACCCAAACCAAAGGCAGACACTTAACGGACTGAGCCACCCAGGTGCCCCAACAGTATAACTTTTTAAAAATAATCACATCTTCCTACTTTTACTTATTACATAGAGACAATACTATATAACTTTAAGAGATCTTAGAAAAATCATATAAATAGGTATATTATACACATACATTATATTATAGATGGAAAGCTTAAAGAGAGCTAGAAAAATATAATAATTCATCTTGGAACACAATAAATGGTTCATATATCTGTGGGTAGAGTTACATAGATTCCCAGAGTACATTCATTTTTAAATAAAATTGCTTAATACTAGGAAGAAGCAGAGATTTTTCAGTCAATGCATTACCTCTTTCCTTTCCAGTAATTCCTAAATAAGAATTCTTTCACGGAATGTTAGAGCTGAAAGCACCCTTAGAAACCATCTGCCAGTAGTTTTCAACATAGAGTATGCCTTAACCATTGCTCGGAAATGCAGGGTTGCTTTTGGATGTGATAGTGACTGGGAAATGCTACTGGCATTAGGGAGGCTAAACACCCTGTAATGCACAAGAGAATCCTTCTTAATAAAGAATTATCCAGTCCAAATGTCAGTAGTATACCTACTGAGAAACACTGACTTAATGTTCCACTTTGAAGATGCAGCCTCTTAGGCCCAGAGATGTTAAGTGACTTACTCAAGGCTACACAGCTAGATCTAGAACCCAGGTTCTCATTCTCTTGTTCTACTTCTCCTTCAATGAAAAAAAATGTCAACAGGAAAACACAGAAAGCCAAGAATCAATTATATATTAATACATAAAGCATTGTCAAAACATTGGTCATACATTAATATCTGAAATTGAAGTAAAACTGCAATTAACTAAAGTATTAATATCATTTTCTAATGCTTTTTTTCCATCCTAAGAAATAATTTCCTTTCAGATAAATCATTTTTCAAAAGTCTATCACAGTTAAAAGAGGAGGAAATCAACTGACTTATCCTTACAAAATTAAACACTTTTTTAATGGGAAAATATATGGCTTCCGATTGTTTCAGAACAACTTAATACCCTATAGTCTACCACTAATCTTCTAACCATGAAGAAATTTATCATAACAAAAAGAAAGCTGAACTAAAAATCCAAAGGACTCGACACTAATCGTCACTCTGATGTACATGTAACTAGCTGCCAAATCTTGAACATGTCACAAACCTCTATATCTATTCCATGTTACATAAAATGAGTTTAGGTAGTGTAATCCTTTCTAGATCTAAGATTCTTATTCTATATTTCTTCCTTATTGCATAAGAAATAGGGCCTTAAAAAATATATAGGGCTATCAACTAAATACTCAAAAAAAGCACCCTACAGTAAGCAGGGATACAACTAAAGATTGAGTCTCAAAAGGTGGTCAGTGACAGGTTAAGTTCTACTATTAATATAGTTACTGTTCAGCAGTACTTTACCTCCTGCTGATATCTGTCATCATCTATAGAATCATTATCATTCCTTTTTATTTATTCCTATGTTATCCTAAAAATGAAGGCTAAGAAATAATCTTCAGAATAATTCAAAATTAAAACGTTATTCTTAAAAAGACATTTGCTTTGGGGTGTCTAGAAGGCTCAGCCAGTTAAGCATCCAACTCTTGATTTCAGCTCAGGTCATGATCTCAGGGTCATGAGATCAAGCCCTTTATTGGACTCCACACTAGGCATGGAGCCTGCTTAAGATTCTCTCTCTTCCTTTCCCTCTGCCTCTCCCACACCAACACTCTCTCAAGCTCTCTAACATCAACAACAAAAAAGACATTAGCATTAAACATTTAGCATTAACATTAGCATAAACATTAGCATTAAACAATTTCTACATATACACAGACACGAAAACTTTTTAATTTTAAAATTACATCAGAATTGGTCAAATAGAATATACTGCAGGATTTTTTACAAGAAATGTACTAATCTGTTAATGTATGCATGTATGTATCTATATTTCTCTTAAGTTCTTACAGACTGGTCTTTGCTCTTGACAATATACATACATCCTAAGAAAACTGAGTTGCATTTAAACTTTATTTTTACAAAATTTCAATTGTTCCATAAAATATTTTTGATATCTTTTCATACATGTGTTATACTTCTTAGACAATATATCTATATTAAATAGTAATCAAAATAAATAAAATGAGCACAGAGAGATAGTTATTTTTATTTCTCCTTCCCTTCCCTTATCTTTCTCTCTCTTATACATACACACATGCACATGCACACAACATAATTCCTCCAACAACCACATGCAACACAAGTTAGATACCAAGCTGTATGGAAACTGAGTCTAAAAAAAATTCATGAATGACTTTAAAATAAAATAAGGCTATGAAATATTCAAAAATATATTTTAAAAATGTATTTCCCGGGGCGCCTGGGTGGCTCAGTGGGTTAAAGCCTCTGTCTTCGGCTCGGGTCATGATCCAGGGTCCTGGGACTGAGCCCTGCATTGGGCTCTCTGCTCAGCCTGCTTCCTCCTCTCTCTCTCTCTGCCTGCCTCTCTGCCTATCTGTGATCTCTATCTGTTAAATAAATAAATAAAAATCTTAAAAAAAAAAACAAACAAAACCTGAGCTTTTTGATACATATACCCATGTTTTTCTTTTGCTTTTCTATTTTTTATATATATATTTTTTAAATTTCACTTTAGTTTAGATCATTCTTTTCTATACTTTTATTTGCTAATATTCATATAGAGTTAAAATTCAAGGTAATCCCATTTCCCCAATCAATGCTACCCCTATAGGTAAACCAATTTTTAATCCCCTGATATCTTAGGAAAGTTGTATCCCTTAAAAAAGATATCAAGATACATCCAGGAAGAAGCAAAATAACCTTCTTCACCCACACTGAGAATTTACAACCACTCTCCCATCTTTTTCTCCTACCAGTATTTTTGTATACTTGTGTTTGTCCTGGTAGTCTATAAATCTTATACTTAGGGTTCTTATTGACGAGGTTCTTTTTTTTTTGTTTGTCTGTTTGTTTCTTTGTTTTCCTTCTACATATATATGTACATATTTTTTTTTCTTCTCTTGTCATATACATTTATCATTCTTTTTTGTTTGTCTGTATTTGTTTGTATACTTCACAAACCTTACCTTGGGGCCCATTTGGGCTGAGCCTTCTCTTTTATCCTTCTTTCTTTTTCCTGTCTCTCTCTCTCTCTGTCTCTCTTTCTCTCTTTTTCTGCTTTCTTTCTTTTTTTCTTTCATTTGGGTGGGGACTCTTGATTGCTCAGAAGCATTCCAGGG
>PISX010035808.1:0-12562 GCA_004024625.1 Mellivora capensis | reverse complement strand
TTGCTGTATGAGTTCTAGTAGTTTGGGGGTGGAGTCTTTTGGGTTTTCCATATAGAGTATCATGTCATCTGCGAAGAGAGAGAGTTTGACTTCTTCCTTGCCAATTTGGATACCTTTTATTTCTCTTTGTTGTCTGATTGCTGTTGCTAGGACTTCTAATACTATGTTGAACAAGAGTGGTGAGAGTGGGCATCCTTGTGTTCCTGATCTCAACGGGAAGGCTGTGAGCTTCTTCCCATTGAGGATGATGTTTGCAAGCATGGCCACTTTAAACAAAAACCCCCAAACATTACAATCTAACAAGATTAAGAAACAAAATAAAAAATTAAAATGTCAGAACATATTCATAATTAGAGAAGACTGAACTGGTCTAGTATCAACAGGTTGGCTGATACTAGGCAAAACTACAATGTGTTCAGTTTTTGTTTTATGTGGGCTTACCAGGTCTGCCCTGTTTCCGTTTCTATCTTTTTGCCACCCTCCTTACCCAATATGGATTTAGGACAAATACCAAATTTTAGGTAAATATAGTATGAAAATACAGTAGTTATCACTCGGGCCCAAAGGGAAACTCTCCCTTGATAGTCAATATTTTACTAATTAAGTCAGCCCTTAAACTGAAGGGCTGACTCTCCCTGAAATTTCAGGTATTAACCAAAGGATGAGAGTTTTAGTTCATGAACCTTCTAAAAATAAAACTTTTAGTTATTCTGCATTATTACATGTAAAACATTAAAGTTTGGCATGTAAGACGGTTCCCAGTGATCCCATCTCCCAGTTTCAAACCCTAGAGTGGGGGCTTGGCCAGGTGATAAGAATGTCAAAAGCGATGGGTATCTCTTTCATGATTAGGTTGCCAAAAAAGCTAGCTTCCATCTTGCACCCTCTCACCTGCTCATACTGTGGGAAGCTAGTCGCATGTTATGAGCCGTCCTATGGAGGGCCATGTGTCAAGGAAATGAGGGAGGCCTCTTGGCCTATAGCCAACAAGGAATTCAGTCCAGCCAACAACTATATGAGCGAGCTTGGAAGTAGACCCACCTCAGTCAAGCTTATAGACACTTTGTCCCAGCAGACACTTTGCAACCTTTTGTGACACCGTAAGGTACCCAGAAACAGCAATAAATGTCATTATCAAATAATTTTGTCTGTTCTTTCATGTCTAGCTTCTTTCACTCAGCATGTGTCTGAGATTCATCTGTTACTGTATATAATTTTTATTGCTTAGTATCCATTGTATGATTATAATACATACAGTTCATTTATCCATTCGACTGTTAATAACATTTGGATGGGTTCCAGTGTTCAGCTATTATGAATAAAGTGTTGTATACATTTACATATGTCCTTTTTGGACATGTATTTTTCTCTTGGGTAAATACCTAAAATAATTGCTTGGTCATATGGTAAGTGAACATTGAATTTTGTAAGAAATGCTAAGGTAGGGGCGCCTGGGTGGCTCAGTGGGTTAAAGCCTCTGCCTCCAGCGTGGGTCATGATCTCAGGGTCCTGGGATCGAGCCCCGCATCGGGCTCTCTGCTCGGCGGGGAGTCTGCTTCCTCCTCTCTCTCTGCCCATTTCTCTGCCTACTTGTGATCTTCGTCTGTCAAATAAATAAATTAAAAAAATCTTAAAAAAAAAAAAGAAATGCTAAGGTATTTTCCATAGTAGTCATACCATTTTACATCCCCACCAGCAATGAGAGTCCTGCTTGCTCCACATCCTTGTCAACACTTGCTGTCAGTCTTTTAAAATTGTAGCTATTTTGTATTCTAGTGGTTTCCTTGTGGTTTTAAATTGCATTTCCCTGATAATGGTGTTAAACACTTTTAATGTTTCATTGGTTATTCATATGTTTTTGTTGGAGAAAAATCTGTTTTTCTTTTGCCTATTTTTTATTGGGTTGTCCTATTAAGAAGTTGAGTTCTTTATGCAATCTGAATACAAGACTATTACAGACACAATTTACAAATATTTTCTCTTATTCTGTGGGGGTGTCTCTTAACTTTCTTGACAGTGTCCTTTGAAGTGCAATTTAAAAAATTGATTATGCCTTATTTTTCATCAGAAATATGTACTGGAATTATTTTATCAATCTGTGGCTTATATTTTCACTTTTCTTTTTTAAAGGAAGGACTTTTTTAAAGATTTTATTTGACAGATGGGTAGAGAGAAAACACAAGTAGGCAGAATGGCAGGCAGAGGGAGAGGGAGGCACAGGCTCCCCATCGAGCAGGGAGCCCATGCGGGCCTCGATCCCAGGACCCCAGGATCATGACCGGAGCCAAAGGCAGCCACTCAACTGACTGAGCCACCCAGGCGCCGGCCCCATATTTTCACTTTCTTAAGTGTCTTCTGAGGGACAGATTTAAATTTTTATTGAATCCAGTTATCAGTGTTTTCTTTTTATGGTTTTTTTATCAAAAAGCTTTGCATGGGATGCCTGGGTGGTTCAGTCGTTAAGGGTCTGCCTTCGGCTCAGGTCATGAGCCCAGAGTCCTGGGATCGAGGCCCGCATCCGGTTCCCTGCTTGGCGGGAAGCCTGCCTCTCCCTCTCCCACTCCCTCTGCTTGTGTTCCTTCTCTCGATGTCTGTGTCAAATAAATAAATAAATAAATAAAATCTTAAAAAAAAAAAAGTGCTTTACAGCCAGTTTTAATTTTCCTGCTTTGTTCTAATCTCATACACATCAAAGTAAGATAAAATTTTCAACTAAAAAGAAAAAAGACATTTCCGTCTAGGGAAGGAAATCGAGAGTTTCATCAGGAAGAGTATATATGTTGGAAATCAATAGAATATTACCTTCAAATTGCTCAGGGAAAGTATTTGGAAACTTAGAATTCCATAAGGTCAAATGATCATTTAAGATTGAGAGCAAAATGAAGATATTTTCAGGCAAACAGGACCTAGAAAGTTTACTGTGCCAAAGACCCTCAGTGAAAGAATTACTAATGACACACTTAAGAAAAAAAGCAAACTTAAATGGAGTAGGATGCAACAATCAACAGTGAGGAAAGAAACAAGAAAAACAGAGCTGAGTCAAAGAAATGCATACTGTAAAACATGAACTTTTCAAAATAATGGACCAACAGACAAAAATCTTGTATGACATTTTATACATTTATTCACTGTTGAGAGATGCATATTAAAGTTTTGTTTGGCTTTTCTGGTAGTGAGACTATAACAGCCATATTCTATTTGGGGGATTTGGATAAGTTTTAGCCTCTCTTTTTTTTTTTGTTTAATGTAAAATATTACGTTTCCAACCTTACTCACTCTTGAATCAACAGAAGCGGTACCTTTCTATCCGTAGGGCAAGCTCTTTAAGAAAGTGTTTTCACTGAATTTCTAAAGTTTACATATAAATTGTTCATACTCAGTAAAAGCCTGTTTACAAACAAGGCAAACAAAGGTCTCTGTCAGAATATCCACTCATTGTCTCATCCTACTCTAAGGCTAATTTCTTCAAGGGGAGCCTCTTAGCAGTAGATATTCCCTAGCCCCACTTCCTTCTATATGCCCCCAATCCCTTTTCCCCACTTTGATCATTAACAGATGGCCTCTAACTGCTCTTGTTCATGTACAGATCTCTCTTCCCCCACCACATATACCATACGCTCCTTGAAGACAGAGATTCTTTATTATTTGTGTCTGTCTGCCAATATCTTAAACAGTTGCTGGCATATAGTAAGCTTTTGACAAATCTTTGAATGAATGAATGCATGAATAGCTTTATGGCTTGGATATTTAAAAATTATTCATAATTTATTTTCAAATCATACTCAATTTGAGTTCAAATAGGTCAAAATCAATACTCCAGGATGCTTTCAACTATTCAAACAACTCAAAAAACATACAACACACTTTATTTTAATTAAGTAATTCATAATACTCAAAATATGGGTGAAATTAAAGACTATTATAAATATTTATTAATGCTTTATATTTTGTGTGTAATTTATAATACACCATTATAGACACATAAAAGTAGAATTATCTAATGAAAATATTTTCCTGTCCTAAGTGTATTTCTAATTCTGAAAACTATAAAAAATATTAACGAAAGTTATGTTACACAGTTTTCAAAAACATGACATATCCCAACAACAACTCTATGGGGAAATGACAGGTACAAGTTCTGGTATATTAGGAAGTTACCCTTAAAAAATACGTTCAGAATCATAAGTTGGTATATTTGATTATGAAAACAAATGGTTGAAATTCTCATTAAACAACTTCAAATTTCTCTAAATGTACAAATGGTAGAGAGATGAACTATTGATCATTTCACTCCCCCAATACCGAAAATGCTGGGTGGAAAAGTTGGAAGAAAATTTGTTCAAAAATGAGATGTAATTAAATGAATCTTAGACCTTTTATTACTGAAAACTGAGTTACTAGTTGGCTCTGGTAGGGAGAAGTCTGACCATTCATTCAAAACAGAGTAACTTTATTTCCCATTCCAAACATAGCTGTTTAAAAGCTCTTCTTTGAGAACAGAAAAATTATTAGCTATTTGTGATCCAATCTAGCACTGGCTATCTCTAAATGGATACTCTTCTAGCATACTGGCACAACGTAGTCTGCAGAATTTACACCATGTGAACATATTTTATAAGACATCTTGGTCCTTCTGGTGACTACAGTTTCTTGGATGAGAATATTAGACTCATTACAGAACAAATTCTAAGTTACAGTACATTGTGTTAATGTAAGGCTCCAGTGTATTTTGGAAATGTAATAGACTGTAGCTTCTTTTCATGTTTACTGGACAAAAAACAACAATTATATAAATTCTTTCTACCTTGAGTCATCGGATACACCTCTCCCCAGAAGACATATCTGTTATATATACACTATTGATAACTTAGCTTTCAGCTTTAAGTGATTATTTGGTAGTATTACTGTTCTTTGTTTTATGGCTTTTTAAACATTAAGTCCTTAAATATTTGAAAAGCATTCACTATATTCTGATAGTTTACAAAAAAAAAAAAAAAGATGTGAACAACAGCTTGGAAATTTGTCAAGTCTTGAAAAATCATTTTTTAAAAAATGGTTATTCAATAACAGAAATTAAAGGTACAGAAATGAAACATACAAAAAACTCATTTTAAAATTCCATACATACATGATCCCCTTCACAAAATCAATCTATAATCTTGTTTCTTTGTCAAGAGAAAAGAGATATGATCAGGAAGTAACATAGGTTTTTTTTTTTCATTTTCAAAATAACCCTTCAAACAATCCATTTTTATAGGTCTAGGGTTTTAAAAAGGAGTAAATGTGATATAAAGTTCCCTCTTAAAATATCTTGACCAATTCACCGTTTAGGCTTAAATTAAAATGAGCATTTGTTTAAAGACTTAGGTTGTATGAAAAAATGTTGCACATTTCCAAATAAGAATGTTAACTATATACATTCAATAACATTACATACAATTAATATAAAGGCTATATAAGGCTTTAGGAAGGTCTAAGTCTAAATGAATTTTATAGCAAGTAAGTCAGCTGAATTTATGTTATAATTTTAATGATCAAATTATCCAAACAGTAAACTACAAAACCTCATTTAGGATAGGAAAAGTCTGGTGTATTTACATTTTTTTTAAAAGATCTATTTATTTGAGAGAGAGAGAGAGCCCCCCACCTGCCACACGCACACCCACATGCACTGGGGCAGAGGGAGAGGGAAAGGGAGAATCCCAAGCAGATTCTGGCACTGAGAGTCAGCCCTATGTGGGGCTTGATCTCATGACCCTGAGATCATGACCTGAGTCAAACCAAGACTCCAACACTTAACCAACTGCACCATCCAGGTGCCCCTAGTGTATTTATTTTGAATATGGAACCACTTTTCTTTTAAGTTGAAAAAACTTGGGCAAAATTAGTTTTATATATTAGTTTATTTTTTAAAGATTTTATTATTTATTCATGAGAGAGAGTGAGAAAGAAAGCATAAGCAGGGAGTAGGGGAAGAGGGAGAAGCAGACTCGCTGGTGAGTAGGGAGCTTGATGAAGGGTTCACTCTCAGGACCCCGGGATCATGGCCTGAGCGGAAGGAAGATGCTTAACTGACTGAGCCACCAGGCGCCCTATGGTAGTTTTTTTTTTTTTTTTTAAATAAACCATGTATTAAGACACGTGGTTTAAAAGTACTGATTGACATAAAGAGGTTTTTAAAGAACTTTTCAAACGATTTGGGTCACAGATACAAATTTACAGAACTAGGGAGACCAGTAGTCTATATCAAAGGCCACACCTTATTTATTTGCTATTTTCTGGTTCTTAAACTAATGAAGAATTATAATAAACAATCTATAACCTCTCCTAGTTCTAAAGTTTTGATTATATCATTTTGCTTTTAAATACAGTTAAGACCATGTCTCAAAAAAAGTTGTCTAAATAGACAATGTTGCCCTTGAATTAAAGATTTTTTTTCACTCTTTTCTGGCTGTTGGTCCCTCTGAGTCAGTTATTAGTGGGGAGCAAATGTTACATATTTTACTCAACTGATTCTGACTCTCTGTGACCCCCCCTTCTCCCCAGAGCTCACAGTGCCCAGCACATGATAAACATTCAATACTTATTGAATATTCTTGAATGAACAGCAAAATATTAAGAATAGATCAAGTATTAAAAAGAATCTGGAGATAACAGTTGCTTTTATAAAACCCCCAAATAATAATTTCAAAGCTTCTAGTCTTTTTCAGATTTACTTTGGTTTGTCTTGGAAATAACAGCAAGGAAAATATGGCACAACAATAGAAGATTAAATCATTATAGATAAACTACAGCTAGGACAGTTAATAAGTTTAAGTTTTCATTCATATACTGAAGAAATGAATTTTACCTACCCTACTAGTAGATCCCAGCCACTCCAGTTACTCTGGGATATAATCATCTTATCAATAACAGAAAAAATATCTTCCAGTATTTCAGTTTTTATAATTGTAATTAAATTGCTTAGTTACACTATAGAATAAGAAGCCATTAATTCATTTTTGGAAATAAAAAATATGTATATACATTACCCTGATACCTAAGCCCAAAATATATCTAACAACAATTTTTCTTGATTTCTATTAGTCATAAAAATAAAGGAAAAATATATTGCAAGTATTTTCTTTATAGGCAATTTCAATTAGAAAATAATAGTTTAATGAAAACACATGAGTAAACTGATATGAAGGCAAGAAAAGTATTCAAAACTTGACAGATAACACGTTGTCAAATATAACTGAAGAATATCAGCCTCCATGACACCATTTACAATCAGTAACTGATTTTTATACATCTCAATTTTATCTTATATTCAAGGAAATACAAGTCAGTAGGTTACGATTCCTAAGTCTTAGTTAAGAACCCCTTCTTTTAGCTTGTAAAATGTAGCCTTTGGATTTGATAATTCCTCTGCTTTTAACAATGACGGAGTACCGCAGTAGCCACAGGGGCACCCACTCCTGCGCCTGGATGTCAGGGATGCTTTCCTGAAGAGCTTCTTGGAAACTGGCTTCAGAAAGCAGTTCTTAAAACAAACAAGTAAAAACCCAAAGTGTTAAGTTGGAAAAGAACAGCACTTTACCATGTAGGTAAGCATTTAAATACAACCAAAGAAACAATTCAAAATCAAATATAAAATATGCTTTTCCTTCATGTGTGCTATGAATCTAAACTGGAATATCAAGAAGATCTTGAAGGCAGTTCTTCAGAAAGTCCCTACACTTCTACCCTGGCCTATTTGATTCACAACCTCTAGTGAGTGGAGCCTGCTTTTTTTTTTTTAAAGACTTTCAGGCAATTCTAATGTAGATCCAGTGAAAATACAGGAGCGTATATACATAGGAGAAAAAGGAACGGTTCCCATAATCCTATGAACCAGAGACAGATTACTTCCATTGCCATGTATATCCTTCCAACATTCTTTCTGTACCTTTCCATATCTCAAAAACTGAAAGTCATGCTGTAGTTACAACCTAATTTACTTATCTTTTCAACTTTTATTATGAATCTTCCCATGTAATTAAATATTCTGTGGAGGCATCATTTTTAATAATTATCCAGATACTACATTATATAGATATCATAATTTATACATTTCCTCATTGTTGATGAGAAAATTTAGGTTTTTCATAGTATTTTCCTAATAAAATGCTATGCTGAACATCTTTAAAATGCATGCCTGGCTATGGAATGACAAAGTCAAAGTACAAGTACATTTTGAAGGCATGATAACAGTATATTGCCAATTGCTTTCCAAAAAGATACTTCTACTAGTAGTTGATAATGTTAGAGTCCCCATCTTACCATATCCTCACGAGTACCAGCAATCATTTAAAAACTCTTTGGCAATGGTTATCTTTTTACTTGCATCGCTTTGATGAAATAATTATTTTCTAATTCCACATTGATGTCCAAGCCCTTGACTCCTGCTCCAATGTACTACTCCCCTGCTCACTGCCTCTTCTCAGCCACACTGGCCTCATACCTGTACCCTGAAATCCTCAAGCACACTCACACTTTGGGGCTTTGAATCAGCTGCTCCCGCTTCCCTGAACACTCTTCTTCCAGATTCTCACAGGGCTTTCACCCTTCTTGCAGGTCTGATTAATGTCTCCTTAGCAGAGAGGCCTGATTTACCCTATATAAAACAACCCCTAAGCTGGGCACTCTTTTTCTCCCTCAGCCAATTTTTCTCCATAGCACATACGACCATTTCTCACATTTAATATTCACCTTATTGTCCATCCCCTCCCATCAGAATATAAATTGCATGAGGGTTGGAATTTATCTGTCTTGGTCCTTATAGCCCTAGTACTTTGAATAATGAAACATTGTAGGTACTCAATGTCTGTTAAATCAATCAAGCAATATGGAAAGATTCTACCAGGTCAGAACCCACAACCCAGACAGAAACTAAGTGACCATCTATACAGTATGGTTTTGGAGTGCTAAAGGACCCACCGGACCCAAAAGAATTGCTGTAATATTTGAGTAACATCAAAAGTAAACTATCATTTAGTAAATGTTAGCTATTATCACGTGCCAGGCACTTTTCTGAGTATTTTACATGTATCAGTTCCTTTAATCTGCATATTAACCCTACTAGATAATATTCTCTCCTTTTCCAGGGGGCAACTGAGGCAGAGAGGTTAGATAACTTGCCCAAGGTCATGCAGCCAGTAAATGGCAGCTTTCATATGTGAAAGGCAAGTATCTCTTTGGAAAAGTAACATGAACATGAATTTATCAATCTATCTGACAGAGAACAGGACCTGGAGGGAATAAGGCATAAGGCAGATCAGATTTAATGGGAATAAGGGGAGGGTAAAACAAATAAAAAGGGGAAGGTTCTGAGTCAGGATCACCTACTTCACAATTTCACCCTTACTGTAGTTAAACTGTTACCACAACTTCTAGGACAAAGAGTAATGGAAAATAAGCACTTTCTGAACAATAGGGTAATTTTAGCATAGCCGATGGGCTTTAAAGGGGACTTATAAACATAACTCTATTTTAGATGACAAGTAGAGTTAAATGTTTTACAAACTGATTGCTTAAAAAATAAAATGTGACACATAAGAGCTATGCTATTCATCAACTTAACTACATACTTTTAAATTAACTATGTGAGCTCTTTAGAATCAGTAAACACCATAAACCTTTTAAGAAAAAGAATTGCTTCATGGATTCATTAATGGTATAAGCAGGATCACCCTATAAATTCTAATCAAAGGGTTTAGGACTAAAATTAGGAAGACATTCAAATGTCAAGTTATGTCATTAAAGCAAAAACATACCAAAAAGGATTAAACCTCTCTTCTCATATGTATATGCAATATACATAGCAATAACAACAATGCATTAGCACATATCCTCAAGCCAATATCTAGATACCAATGAAATAAAATACCAGACACCTTAGTCTTTTCCTATTTCCTTTCCTACTAGAAAAAGGAAAGGGTTTTTTTTTCAAGTGGAGCTAGAAGGGGATGCAGGCTCATTCATCAGCTGTTGATAATAATTACTGTTGGAAGAGCCTCCCCCAGGCCCCTCCAAAAGTAAACAGATAAATGATATAGTATTTGCCAACATATAGAAAGTTGGAAATTAAATGGTTTATGTTTCAGAATAAATAAGCATAGAAATTCTTTGTTAAATTTTCACTAAGATGACTTTTTTTCAAATTACTTATGAAAATAATTAATGAAGGGAGAGGCAAAAGTCATTATCTCCTATTCTGGTATCAATTAAATGGAAACTGATAAGAAAGTAAGGTTTTCAGACTGAAATACTACAATGCTAATGTCTCAAATCAAAAAGATAGTACAATATAGGGGGAAAGGTTCCAATTCAGCTAGAACCAAGTCCAAGTTTAAACTTTGCCCCATGCCAGCTGGGTGACCTTGGCTAGTTTCTTAAATTCTGAGGCTCTTACTTCCTCAACAATAAAATGCCTAGTTTCAGCTGTTGTGAGGATTACAGGTTATCCCTCTAAGGCATTTAGCATGATGCCTAACATTTGAGGGGCAAAAACTATTAAAACTCTTCCTCTTCCTACAAAACAGTGAAAAAATGAGAATGGGACAGACTGCTAAATAAATAAGTATAAAATGTAAAACATTCTCTTCCTAGCTTTCCTACTTATCCTGTAAAAAGTTGATAAAACACACTATAGAAAGCGGATAAGCCATTCTCATTAATCAAATAGTGTTTCTGACCAAACATACAAACAAACAATACATAATGTTTCTGACCAAACATTCTGTACCAAACATACAGATCTGGAGAGAAATGACTAGTAAAATACCTAATCAATTACCTATCCTAAGATGGTTTAATTTCAAATTAAATTTTACCTGCCTCTCTTTCCAAATATTTGCCCTCTTTAACTAAGTGGCTGTTTGGTACAATTTTTGCTGTACTACACAAGATTTTATATGATACTATTTAAAATATCTTAAAAGGTCTTTTTTGTGTATCATAGTATTTATAAACTTCAACAGACTGGATGTTCAGAAAATGATCTCTTCAATTTTTTTTCTCATTGATAGACTAAAGCTTTCTGAAACTAAATGTATATATATTTTGGACTAACTATGAAGACAAGTTCTAGGTAACATTTATCATTGTACAAAATGAAAAATTACATTTTAACAAGTAGCTTCTTGTAAGATAAAAGCTCATGACCAATCAGCAAATGAAAATCTCAGTATTACCTTTTGGATCATTATGAGTCAATAGCTGTATGTCAAATTGTTTAGCAAATGCAGTCAAATCAGGTGGCATCACACAGCAGGAGGCAAGATTAACTTGGTTACTATTTGGTTTTACCTAGAAGCGAAAAAAATCATGACATTGCACTAAATTAAGTACTACAAAAAGTGGAAAGCAATGAAAGAACACAATTTTAGAAAATATGAAAGACTCCATTTTATAGTGCTTAAAATTTATAAAACATTGTTATATGAATATACTTATTAATATATGCTTTTTAAACTCATGTTAGTGGTAAGAGGGAAAGGAAAGCTTGGCCAATATAGTGCTATACTCTTAGAAACTCTTTTCCTGCAATCTAATACACTTGCCTCAGAAACAAACATGGTTCTAAGTGATGATTCCAGCTAATGAGGGAACAGATCTTAAAGGTAAAGGATCAAATAGAAATGATAAGAACATTTAGCATTAAAGTATAAATTATGGTTATAAATCAGGCACATTTTGAAAAAGAATTAGATTATTTCTAATAGCTGCTCTGGTTAATTTACAGATACATTCCAGATCACCCAAGTCTCTCTAGTAGAATCTTAGCCATATTCTGGCTCTCACTAAATTAAAGGGAGAAGGGACAATACTTTCTCTAAGGACTTCCTGTCTATAAGAAACTGAAAGCTCTGCAAAGAGAAGGCTGCGGATCAAGTAAAAAGAATAAAGAAAAATACAAAGAGTAAAGGCAAAATACTGGTAAGCACTTTTCCTAAATAATATTGTACATTATTAGAGGCCAGAGGGTGGTAGTGATTAATTTGTCACGCCTACTCCTTATTGAATTCTATGAACCAAAAGTCTTTTATACTTTTAAATAAGAGCAAAATATTTGTTCCATGTGATATTCCCTCACCTAAGAAATCAGAACCAAGACCTAATCATATCTAAAGAAAAATATTTTTATCACAAAAGCAAAACTGAAGGAAATAGCCTGAATTCATTTTGGCTATAAACACTTCAGCTTCCCTATGACCCTGCAATTGCACTACTGGGTATCTACCCCAAGGATACAGATGTGGTGAAAAGAAGGGCCATCTGTACCCCAATGTTTATAGCAGCAATGGCCATGGTCGCCAAGCTGTGGAAAGAACCAAGATGCCCTTCAATGGACGAATGGATAAGGAAGATGTGGTACATATACACTATGGAGTATTATGCCTCCATCAGAAAGGATGAATATGCAACTTTTGTAGCAACATGGACAGGACTGGAAGAGATTATGCTGAGTGAAATAAGTCAAGCAGAGAGAGTCAATTATCATATGGTTTCACTTATTTGTGGAGCATAACAAATAACA
>PISX010035807.1:0-12562 GCA_004024625.1 Mellivora capensis | reverse complement strand
GCAAGGTGGTCTTTAGCTTCCAGGTGTTTGAGTTCCTTCCAAACTTTTCCTTGTGGTTGAGCTCCAGTTTCAAAGCATTGTGATCTGAGAATATGCAGGGAATAATCTCAATCTTTTGGTATCGGCTGAGTCCTGATTTGTGACCCAGTATGTGGTCTATTCTGGAGAAGGTTCCATGTGCACTTGAGAAGAATGAGTACTCTGTTGTTTTAGGGTGGAATGTTCTGTATATATCTATTAGGTCCATCTGGTCCAATGTGTCATTCAATGCTCTTGTTTCTTTATTGATTTTCTGCATGAATGATCTGTCCATTACTGAGAGAGGCGTGTTAAGATCTCCTACTATCAATGTATTCATATCAATATGACTCTTTATCTTGATTAATAGTTTTCTTATGTAATTGGCTGCTCCGATATTGGGGGCATAGATATTCACAATTGTTAGATCATCTTGGTGGATAGACCCTTTAAGAATGATGTAGTGTCCATCTGTATCTCTGCCTACAGTCTTTAGTTTAAAATCTAATTTATCTGATATGAGAATCGCTACCCCGGCCTTCTTTTGAGGCCCGTTGGCATGAAAGATGTTTCTCCATCCCTTCACTTTCAATCTGGGTGTATACTTAGGTTCGAAATGGGTCTCCTGTAGACAACATATGGATGGGTCCTGTTGTTTTATCCAATCTGCAACTCTATGTCGTTTTATGGGCGCATTTAGGCCATTCACATTGAGAGTGATTATCGATAGATACGTTTTTATTGATACCATGTTACCTTTGGAGTCTTTCTTTCTGTAGATTGGGTGTAAATCAGGAAGAGGGTGAGGGTCAAATTCACATGAAGTCCAGGGTCTGGGTCCTTGCCAAAGTGAAGGTTGGGTCAAGGTCAGGGGCAGGGTCAGGTTAAGGTTGAGTGTTGTCAGCAGGGTGTGAGGGTGTCTCAGGGCCTGAATGACAATCAGTCCAATCAATCCAAGGTTGTTGAGTATTAGAATCAGGGTCAAGACCAGGTTTGAGTAGGCTCAGATCTGTGGGAGGGACAGAGCCTGGGTGATGGTTGGGTTTCGTGGTCAAGGTCAGAGTCCAGTTTATCAATAAGAGAAGATCAGGGCTAGGGTCACATTTAAATGACTGTCAGGCTTATGGTCAAGGTCATGATCAGAGTCTGGGGGAGGATTATGGTCAGTGTTAGAATTAGGATAAGGTCACAGTCAAGGTCGTGATAAGGGTCAGGTACCATCAGGGTATTTTCAGAGTGAAGTCCTGTCCTGACTGAAGATCAGGGTTATGTGAGGGACATAGACAATGTCAGAGTCAGAATCAGACATGCTCAGGGGAGGGTCTGGGTGAGACCCTCAGGTAAACGTGAGGTTGAGTGAAGGCCAAGTTGTGGGTAGGATTAGGGAGAGCATGTCTGTTAGAGTGAGAGTAAAGCTTAGGGTAGAATCAGAGTCAGAATAGTAAGTCAAGGTCAGGGTTGGGATTAGGGTTGGGATTAGGGTGTGTGAGGATGAGGTTCAGGGTCAAGTGTAACAGGGTCAACGTCAGGGTGAGGCTCAAGGTCAGTGTCACGGTGAATTTGGTCAGCAATCCCTGCTCCACCACCTGCACCATGTGCAGCTTTTGCAAATGCCACCTCCTGAAACGCTCTCCCGCCCGGAGCTGTGAGTCCACCTCCCTCACCTGCCTGGAGTCCTCAGTGCTTCCTGGCCCTCCCTGTCCACCTCCATGGGGACACAAGTGTCATGAAGGCAGGAATCTCGGAACAGAATGTTTTGTACATGGATGGACTCCAAGCACTCAGAAGAACCTGTGGCACAGGGCAGGTGCTTCACTGAAGCTTGTTTAATAAGCAACGAGTATCGATTAAGGCATTTCTGGAGGGAAAAAGAACATCTGGAAATAAACTGTCCACAGTAGTTTTCTCTGTGGAAGAATTACAAGAAACTTTCATGGTTCACTTGATGCATGTCCATACTGTTTAAAATTTTTTTAAATTAACATTTATTACCTTATAATCACCAAAAATGGATTTTTCCACTTTGAGAGAAAACAGAGAGCTCCAGGAAAAGTTCCTGGCAAAGTGACAAGTCACTCATTGCACCGTAGCTATTACTCAAACCTCAAACAACTGGCAGCCTTTTGGGGAGCCTTGGAGCATCCTCGAAGGAACCCTGCTCTAGCGCTCTTCTCTACGGAAGAAAGACAAACCAAGAGGCAAGGCAACATGGAAGGTCCATTTATTCAACAGCAACTTTGGAAAGGAATCCTCGAGACAGTGAGGGGATGCATTTCCCCATCTCGGCTTCACTCCTCTCCCACACGCCTCCGTCCTTCGCAGGCTAGAGCCTGATGCAGACAAGGTGGCTGTCTTAGAGGTACGTATACACCACCTTGGAAGGCACAGTCTGGAGGCGCAGACGGACAGGACATTTGTAAAAGTGGGACAGCAGAGTCTCACTGTAGCCCACCAGGAAGTAGAACTTGTGTGCAAGCAGCTGCCCAGGATCAGGGCACAGATCTGCAGCTGGTTAGCCCGGTGCTTTAGGACCAGCAGGTGAGCCAAACACCCCGGGAAGGTGCCCAGCATGAACTTCTGGAGGAAAACATCCTCCACTGTTTGCGCTGTGCCGTGGTCCTCCCCACCCAGGGTCCTCCCAGCCCTGGAAGGAGAAGGACACCTTGAAGACCCAGCACAAACTTCAGCGGGAACATCCAAGACCTGGGCACTCAATTCCACTCCCAGCCTGGCTGCTTCTCTCTTCTTCTACAAATGGAATAAAAAGAATAACACTTAAAAGTTCAAAGTACATTATTTCATTACATTTACAAACAAATCCTGTGAAGTAGGTATTATCAATTATGCTGGCTTTACAAAAGGGAAGACTGAAGCATTAGCAGGGCATAAAACTCAGATGATCCTTTCCTGCCTAGCCCTTTCTCACCCCATCCCTTGGCCCAGAGAGATGAGGCCACCCGCTACTTCTGAGACTGGCACATGAGCTCTCTCACTAGCCAGGTCATGGCCTCAACCAGTGGATTCTCAGTGTAGATCCTGAAACTCATATACCTCAAAAGTTCAGTATGTGTGAAGAGTCTCCCCACCCATCCCCACATCCCCAGATCCTGAAACCCCTATGCCTCATACTGTATGCCTGAAGAGTCTCCACACTGAGCCCCAGACCTTAGAACCAGAACCTGGAAAGGGTGGGGGACAGGAATCTGTATGTTAAGATACATACAGATCTTATGTATCTTACATACATGTAAGATGGATCTCAAAACACCCAGTTGAGAAGCCTCATACTGAACAAAACACAGCCGACCCTCATTAGTTCCCAGTAGTAATGTTCTATGAAGTCAGCATGAGCAATGAGTTAGGAAACACCAAACCCTCACTCCTAGGGGATCTAAGGGGTTAGGTTTCTGGATGCCCTTGGTTAAGACACATCAATACATAACCTTGTTTCCTGTGTGTTTCTGCTTAAAGACCCCTTGTTCAATACACATGACTGCTTAACCCTGAACTCTCTCCCCAAAGCATTAGAACTCATGCCTGTAGGAAGCTCACCTAACATGCATATTTTCTCCCCAATGTACATCACACCCTTCTTGTGCTTCACACTTCAGCATTAGGGCTATTTTAAGGCAGCAAAATCACCAACAAGAAGCACAAAACTGTTGGGGCGCCTGGGTGGCTCAGCTGGTTGGACGACTGCCCTCAGCTCAGGTCATGACCCTGGAGTGCCAGGACCGAGTCCCACCTCAGGCTCCTACTGGGAAGAGGGTCTGTTTCTCCCTCTGACCTTCCTTCCTCTCATGCTCTCTCTCTCTCTCACTCTTCCTCTTTCAAATAAATAAATAAAATCTTAAAAAAAAAAAAAAAGCAAAACACTGTAAACATGGGGCACTCCTGGATCTCAAAATAACACTTGTTATTTTATAATATAAATATATTTATATATTTATAATATAAATATATATATAATAAATATAAATATAAATATATAAAAAAATATAAATAACAGCATAAGTGGAAACAAGAAGGCCGCGCCCCTGGCAGGGACCGTATGTGTGGGGGGCCGGCTCCCCACACAGAATATGAAATCTGAGACCAAAACCTCTGAACAAGGAGTTAAACAAGCCTCTCACACGTGTTTACCTGGTGTTTGTGTGACAGCCACGACTGAGAACTTCATCCGCTGGGTCCCCTCACCTTTGCACAGCGACAGCCAGGCCTTGTGGTAGGCGACGTGGTGGGATGTGTGGGGATGTGCGGGCTTCCTTGTCAGTCACTGGCTTGTCCCCCTTGCCCACTCTGTCTCTGGCCAGCGGTTCCAGGAGCACAGAGGGCCCAGCCACCCAAGCCATGTTACCACCCCCTTCATGCCCCCTGGTCCCTGTGTCCCACTGCCCAGGGTGCTGCATACCCGTCCCGCAGGTCCCGGGCCCTCCACCCCTGGGCCCTCCACCACCACCCACCTATCCCTCCGCCCCCCGCGCCCCGCCCCCGGCCCACTCCGGCCTTCCCCGCCCCTTCCCAGCCCTCCGAGCCCCACCCCACCGCCCCCAGGCCTCAGACCACCAGCGCCTTTGCCCTCAGTTTCCACACTCCCACCTCACGCGCCCAGCCCCTCCACTGGGTCTGGGCCAGTCGCTGGGTCCCTCGCCCCTCACCACCCCCCGCCTTCCCCCCGCACCTCTGCCTCCAGGATTCACCACCACGTGCCCATCCCACAGACCCCCCAGGTCACCCCGGCCTGGCCTTCGGCCCCCAAAACTAACACAGGCCTAACGCACACATTCAGCACCCCCTGAGCACGACCCCAGGCCTGGCCCTCCCCGTAGCCTTTGCCCTCAAGTCAGTCCTCTGTGAAGGTGGCCACAAGCCAGCAGTGTGGACCTTCCACGCTCTCGTGCCTTCGGCCTAACCCTAGGCTGCGTTCTGATACCACGTGCCCACAACCTAACTCCGGCCCCTGCCCCGACCTCAAATCAAAGGAGCTCGGCCGGGGCGGCGGGCGGCGGCCGCTGTCGCGGGCCTGCGGTCTGGGCGCCGCTGCGGGCGCCAGCAGCGTTTCCTCACCTGGGGTTCCGTGGGGGTTCCGCGGGACGGCGTCGCTGTCTGGGGTGACACGCCCCGAAGCAGCCCGTGCGACGCGGCAGACGTGGCCCGGAAGTGACCGCGGGGGGATGTCGCGTGTCTGTGCGGCGGCGACACGGTCCCGCAGATCCAAGGTCACCGCAGAGGACACGCCGCGTCCCGACACCCCCGCGGCACCAGGTCGCCGGAGCAGAGACGCCGTCGGGCTCCGGGAGGGAGGCCGAGCCCCCGGCCCAGGTCCCCCGCGCGGACGGGCCACTCGCCCTTGAGGAGGCCGCGGCCGCCCGAGACTCGCGGGAGGACGGAGTCGGGGCCGAGTCTCGGGCGCGGCAGACGCGGCGGGACTCGGGGTCCCAGGTCCCCGCGGCGCCCCCGCAGCCCGGTCGGAGCCGGGAGGAAGCGGGTCGGGCCTCGGGGCCGCGGCCGGCGAGCGGGGGCGGCGGCCGAGAGAACGAGACCCGGGGGGGACGGGCCGGTCCTGTCACAGCCGGCGCCGCGCACGGCGGACTCGGAGGGGACCCGCGGGGCCGGGAGACGCCCGGGGCTCGGGAAACACCGCCGGCCCCGCCGCCGTCTACACAGTCCGCCGTCGCTCCGGACGCCCGGACTCCGGGCGGCCCCGCGCGGGTGTGGACGGGGAAGGACGCGCGGGGCCGGGGCGGGCGGGGCGGGGGGAGCGCGAGCCCCGAGGGGGCGGCCGGACCATCTGCGGAGCCGCAGGAGCCGCGACCCGGGGCGCGTCCGAGCCCGGAGAGGGGGGACCCCACAGCCCCGCGCCAGCCCCGCGCCAGCCCCGCGGAGGCCGCCGCGCCGCACACCAAGCCGCGGAAGCCGCACCGTCTACACGGCGCGCCCCCGGCAGTCCCCGCTCCGGCGGCTTCGGCTCACCTGAGGGCGCCCCCACAGCGGGTCCCCGCGGCGCGGACGCGGCCCCACAGCGGTCCCGCGGGCGAGCGCGCAGGCAAACATCCTCCCGAAGCCCCGCGGTGGGTCCTGCCGAGGCTGCCCGGGTGCGGAGGAGGCGGTGCGGCTCCGGCCGTGCGGCCGAGCGGGACTTGGGCGTCCCCTGCCGGCGGTGGGGCGCGCAGGATGCGGCGCCCGGGGCTCCGGGGCGCATCCCCGCTTCCAGGACCCATTAAATTTTGGAGATTCAAACTGAAATGGAGACGACTATCCCCTCACCTCTCCAGAAATAGTAAAGAAATAATTAATTGGAAACCATATGGAATGAAATGAAATGTGGGCACAAAGTTTGCAACTTCCCCCAAATTAACTCAAAACTGTAGATAAATTTAGAATGTAAAACTGTCAAAATACCCAGAAGGTTAAGGCAGGAAAGAAAATGCACATGACCTTGGCTTTGGTGGTAAGTTTCAACACACAACACTAGGAGCAAAAGAGAGAAGACGATACCGCATCCTTTATAAGACTAAGACTTGCTCCGGGAAAGACCTTGCTCAGAGACCCATAAGACAAGCCACCACAAACAGGGAGAAATGTTTGCAAAACACACATCTGATAAAGCATTTGTATCCAAACTATACAAAAAAAAAAAAACCCTCTCAGAACTAAACAATAAGAAAACAACCTAGTGAAGATGGGTAAAAATTTCAATAGGCACCTGGACAAAGATGTACCGATAGTAAATAGGAATAAAAAATCGGTTCAATATCCTCTATCATTAAGAAATTACCGATTTAAACAACAGTGACATAGCACAGCACACCTGTTAGAAATGCTAAACTCCAGAGAAACGAGGGTAACAACTGCTGGAGGGTCAGGGATGACAGAGGCCTCCTTCATGCTGGGGGGACGCACCTGATGGGGGCACAGAAGGCTGAGGACAAACCAGAAGCTGACCCCCACCCCCCATTCCTGGGTGGGACACGTGTGGCATTCTTCCAGGAAGCTCCCAACTGTCTTAAAGTTAATGCCTTGCTAGAGGGGTAAATAACCTTAACTTGACAGTGGCAAGTCCTCCAATATCTTGTAGGTCCTCTTTAGCATATGAAAGTTCCTTTGAAAATTCCCTTTTTCTTACCTCCCCAACCCCATAGTATATAATCAACCACCCCTCACAACCCAGGGATCAGCAGTTCTTTCTGCCCACAGGTCCTGTCCCCATGCTTTAATAAACCACCATTTTGCCAAACCACCATTTTGCACCAAGGACATCTCAAGAATTCTTTCTTCGTCGCCGGCTCCAGACCTCACGCCGCTGAACCTCACCTGTATTCTAAAACCACATCACACACATGCCACTATTTCAGTTTGGTAGTTTTTTCCAAAGTCCCTAAATGAGTCCCAACTTAGGATCCAAACTTATAGTATTTATAGTATTTTAAAAAGTGTTATAGTATTTAAAAAAGTGTTTCCAAAGAAAAACTCACATAGAGTTTTGCATAGCAGCTCTATTCATGGTGGTTAAAAACTTAAAGAACTCAGAATGTCTTTCAGTAGGAGGATCTGTAAGCAAACAGGGGTGCTTCTATGTGAGGGAAGCCGTATAAATCACCCCAAAATATGCCTCTCTGGCACAAGGATTATTTGGGGGTACTTAATTTTAACAAATGTCCGGACACAGGAGAATCTCCAAAAACTGAGTAGAAAATGCCCTTTAGTGAGCCAAGTGTATATTTGTAAAGGAAAGCTCCATTTGTAAGGTGTCCCAGGAACAGGAGAATGACTAAATCTCAAGAACTCTTAGCAAGGGGCGCCTGGGTGGCTCAGTGAGTTAAAGCCTCTGCCTTCGGCTCAGGTCATGATCCCAGGGTCCTGGGATCGAGCCCCACATCGGGCTCTCTGCTCGGCAGGGAGCCTGCTTCCCTCCTCTCTCTGCCTGCCTCTCTGCCTACTAGTGATCTCTGTCTGTCAAATAAAATAAATAAAATCTTTTAAAAAAAAAAAGAACTCTTATCAAAGGAGAAGGTGCAGACTTAAATCTGCATAACAACCATGCCCTCTTTTAACTGGCCTTCCCACCACCCGAATTCTTTTTGACTTTAACCAGAATGGTATGTAGGGTGATGGCTGAGTTATTTGGGGGAAGTTATTCAGCTCTCCTGAGTATCTCCTGTGTATACAGAACATACACATAAAATTAAGCTTCTGTTTGTTTTTCTCCTGCTAATCTGATGTTGCAAGAAGGGGTCTCAGCCAAGAGGCTAAAAGAGTAGAGGGAACATTATTTTATAAAGTTCTTTCCCATCAGGATGGTAGCTAACAGTTTCAAAGACACCACACCTGTAATCTGGAATGGGGCAGTGACTTAAATCCATGGCAGGTGGTGGGATCTCGTTTGCCACTGTGGGAGTGGGAGGTCACAGATAAGCAAAGGGAGATGATCACTGTCCATGTGATAATGGACCAGGTTGGAGACATCAGCATAAATTCATCTTTAGCTTAATACGGATACAGAAAATTCCATGCTAAAGTCTTTATAATTAGGTGTGCCAGCATAGGTGGGAACACATGCATACGTTGCCTTGCATCACACGCTGAGCACATTCGGTTCCTCAGTAAGACTTTAAGCCATTCTCTAACAAAAGGAACCAGCGCTCCTTGAAGAAATTGCCGACACTAGGACTCAGACGGTATATATAGGAAGCAGGATAATTTTGAAGTAACAGAAAGTAAGGAGGTACCAAGAAAAAAAACCATAAAGATAGAAATATGTCAAAGGAAAACAGGAGCCAATGGAGAGCGCTCTCAAGCGCCAAAACAGGAGTGAACCAGTGGCCACATACTGAGGTAGCAGAGAAAACCAGAGGCCTAAAATGACTACCCTGGTATCCACAGTGGTAAGAATAAATGATTTAGCTAAAAGAAACCATAAGCCCAAAACGGAGTCCCCTGTGTTAAGGGACCCAAGCCAGCAAACCAAGACTTAACTAAATAACCTAACTCCAATTTCACACACACACACACACACACCCCGTGTAACATTAAACCAGTCAACCTGGAAAATGTATCTAATGGCCCCTTCTGGTCCCCTGAGGAGGGTGATCTTGCCAAAAACAATGCTTCCTTGGCTAACAATTTCCTTTGTTCAATTCCCTGTCTCCCTTTAAAAACCTTTCCTTCCCTGAAGCTCAAGGGAGCTCCTTTCTATTTGCTAGATGGGATCCTGCCAATTCATGAATTGTTCAATAAAGCAATATAATCTTTTAAATGACTCAGTTGTGGGGCGCCTGGGTGGCTCAGTGGGTTAAGCCTCTGCCTTCGGCTCAGGTCATGATCTCAGGGTCCTGGGATCGAGCCCCGCATCGGGCTCTCTGCTCAGCAGGGAGCCTGCTTCCTCCTCTCTCTCGGCCTGCCTCTCTGCCTACTTGTGATCTCTGTCAAATAAATAAAATCTTTTAAAAAAATAAATAAATGACTCAGTTGCATTTTTATTAACAAATTACATAGGTTTTTGTTTGTTTGGTTCGTTGGTTTTTTTGTTTGTTTGTTTCATGAATGGGGTTGAAAAGACCTGTCCTATGCAGAATTCCAAATAACAGATGTAGACACTCAGCTCTCCATCAGGGAGGGGGAGATAACTCTCTCTCCCACAGTGTGGGCTCAGCTGTCTTCCTGCTCAAGAAGACACACCGTACACTCATTAGGAAGAGTAAGTTCATTGTGGGGAAGCCTGACCAACGTGCCCAGGTGACCAGTGTTAAAACAAACAGTGACAAGTGCCCTCCAGACCACGTTCCCTTGATATAAAGTGATGAGAGATATAAAGTAATGATATAAAGTGATTACAGGTTATCAAAACCCATAACCCCAGTCTAATCATGAGGAAGACACCATAAATCCAAATGCAGGACTTTCCACAAAACATGTGACCAGTCCTTTACACTATCAAGGTCACTGAAACAAGACAAGTATAAGGGACTGTCCTAGCCAAGGAAAGCCTAAAGAGACATGATGACTGCATGTCATGCAGTGCCCTGCGTGGGATCCTGGAGCAGGAAAAGATAGAGTAGAGGAAACTGAATAAAATATGGACCCTAACTAAAAATAACATATCAATATTTGTTCATTAATTGTGACAATTCTGAAGAAAAATTTTAAAAGAGCAGAAATCACAGGTCAAATAAGAGAAACCTATTGTATCAGACTGACAACCTAGAGGAAATGGGTGATTTTGTAGTAAAAATACACATGAATAAAATGAACCCTTAAATAAGGAAAAAAGCCAGCAGACGAATTAGCCATCCGGGGACCTCTTCCCTTCCTCCTGCTAGTTCTCCTCTCGCTGTTCTGAGGTTTTCCTCTCCATGGACAGGGAAGGAACAGGGACAGAGCTGTTCTGGAGCTCCCCTGAGACCCGACCCAGCCACTGTCTTGTTTCCCCCACCCATGCTCCTCCCGGTGAGGACACCATGCACGGGGAGTCTCAGGCATTGTCAATCCTGATAGCCCAGCTAGCACATTCTGGATGGAAAGGGGCGGGGTGATGAGGGAGCAGAAGGCTCACTGAAGACAAAGCAGAAGCTGGCACCCTACACCGCCCACTCCCCACCATGGGATATTTGTGACCTTCCTCAGGAACTCCTGGCTGCCCTAAAGGAAAAACAAATAGTTTGTAGAAATCACAATCCTGCAAGACCTGAGTCTCCCTCAGTTTACAAATGTCCTGGTGGTTTACAAGAAAGAAGCTTTCTTATCAATAGCCTAACTTCCAAAGACCCATAACTCAATTTTTTGAGTTATCATATCACCCTCCCTCCATAAAACTGAGGGAAGCTGAGGCAGAAGGCAATGTAAAATTGAATTCCTTTTAAACCTACAGCCCGTTGATAAGGACGAGTGATAGGAGGAATGTAACTTTCCTCCAGGAAGCTCCCAACTCCCTTGCAGTTAATGCCTTACTAGAAGGAAAAACAACCTTAACCCCACAAATAGCAAAGTCTCCAGGATCCTCTGTGTCTTCTTTAATATATGAAAGTTCTTTCAAAGCTTCCCTTTTCGGGGTGCGTGGGTGGCTCAGTGGGTTGAGGCCTCTGCCTTCGGCACAGGTCATGGTCCCGGGGTCCTGGGATCGAGACCGCATCAGGCTCTCTGCTCAATGGGGAGCCTGCTTCCCCCCCTCTCTCTGCCTGCCTCTCTGCCTACTTGTGATCTCTGTCTGTCAAATAAATAAATAAAATCTTTTTTTTTAATCACCTTTTTGCACCAGCAATTTCTCAAGAATTCTCTCCTGACTGTTGGCTTCAAACCCTAACATCTTTCCTAGAGCAGACAGACTTACTGAAGCAAAATAAATAAATAAATATGTACATATTGTGTGTGTATATATATATATATACTCATACATTTAGCAGGGGGAAGGGCAGAGGAAAAGGGAGAGAGAGAATCTTAAGCAGTCTCCACACTGGTGTGGGCCTGGACCTCACAACCCTGAGATCATGACCTTCGCTGAAACCAAAAGTTGGGCTTAACCAACTCAGCCACCCAGGCGCCCCATACTGGGTGTCCTTTTTAAAAGGAGAAAATGTTGGGATGCCTGGGTGGCTCAGTCGGTTAAGCCTCACATCATGATCCCACGCCGGATGCCCTGATCAGTGGGGAGTCGGCTCATCCCTCTCCCTCTGCCTACCCCGCCACCACCCCTGCTCATTCTCCCTCTCTCATGCTCACTCTCCCTCTCTCAGATAAATAAATAAAATAAAATAAAATAAATTCCCCTGGGAAGCCGTCTGTCCCTGAGCTTTGTTTGGAGATTTTTGATGACTGTTTCAATCTCCTTACTGGTTATGGGTCTGTTCACGTTTTCTATTTCTTCCTGGTTCAGTTGTGGTAGTTTATATATCTCTAGGAATGCATCCATTTCTTCCAGATTGTCAAATTTGTTGGCGTAGAGTTGCTCATAGTATGTTCTTATAATTGTTTGTATTTCTTTGGTGTTGGTTGTGATTTCTCCTCTTTCATTCATGATTTTATTTATTTGGGTCCTTTCTCTTTCCTTTTTGATAAGTCTGGCCAGGGGTTTATCAATCTTATTAATTCTTTCAAAGAACCAGCTCCTAGTTTTGTTGATTTGTTCTCCTGGTTTTTTTGGTTTCTATTTCATTGATTTCTGCTCTGATCTTTATGATTTCTCTTCTCCTGCTGGGTTTAGGCTTTCTTTGTTGTTCTTTCTCCAGATCCTTTAGGTGTAGTGTTAGGTTGTGTATTTGAGACCTTTCTTGTTTCTTGAGAAAGGCTTGTACCGCTATATATTTTCCTCTCAGGACTGCCTTTGCTGTGTCCCACAGATTTTGAACCGTTGTGTTTTCATTATCATTTGTTTCCATGAATTTTTTCAATTCTTCTTTAATTTCGTGGTTGACCCATTCATTCTTTAGAAGAATGCTGTTTAGCCTCCATGTATTTGGGTTCTTTCCAAATTTCCTCTTGTGATTGAGTTCTAGCTTCAGAGCAGTGTGGTCTGAAAATATGCAGGGAATGATCCCAATCTTTTGATACT
>PISX010035806.1:0-12567 GCA_004024625.1 Mellivora capensis | reverse complement strand
ATTATGCTGAGTGAAATAAGTCAAGCAGAGAGAGTCAATTATCATATGGTTTCACTTATTTGTGGAGCATAACAAATAACACGGAGGACATGGGGAGATGGAGAGGAGAAGGGAGTTGAGGGAAATTGGAGGGGGAGATGAACCATGAGAGACTATGGACTCTGAAAAACAACCTGAGGGGTTTTGAAGGGGCAGGGGGGTGGGAGGTTGGGGGAGCCAGGTGGTGGGTATTATGGAGGGCACGCATTGCATGGAGCACTGGGTGTGGTGCAAAAACTATGAATTCTGTTACGCTGAAAAGAAAATAAAAAAAAAAGAATAACCACAATATAAAAAATTCAAAAAACAACAACAAAAAAAAAAAGGATGTATCAACAAAGAAATCAAAGAGAAAATCAAATAATACATGAAGACAAATGAAAACACAATGGTCCAAAATCTTTGGGATGCAACAAAACTATTTTAAGAGGGAAGTTTATATGAATACAGGCCTACTTCAAGCAGCAAGAAAGATCTCAAATTTAAAAAACCTAACATTACACCTAAAGGAGCTAGAAAAAGAACAAGTAAAAAACTCAAAACAATAGAAGGAAGGAAATAAATAAACAGAAATAAACAAAATAGAAACTAAAAACGAGGGGCTCCTAGGTAGCTCAGTCGTTACAGGTCTGCCTTCACCTCAGGTCATGATCCCAGCGTCCTCGGGTCAAGCCCCACATCAGGCTCCCTGCTCTGCAGGAAGCCTGCTTCTCCTCCTCCCCCTCCCCCTGCTTGTGTTCCCTCTATCACTGTGTCTCTCTCTGTCAAATAAATAAATCTTTAAAAAAAAAAACTAAAAACAAAGTGAAACAAAAAAGTAACAATAGAACAAATCAATGAAGCCAGGAGCTTGTTCTTTGAAAAGATCAAAAAAATTGATTAACCTCTAGCCAAATTCATAAGAGAGAGAAAGAAGACTCAAATAAACAAAATCAGAAATGAAAGAAGAGGGACACCTGGGTGACTCAGTGGGTTAAGCCTCTGCTTTTGGCTCAGGTCATGATCACAGGATCTCACTGTACCAGGTGCGTGAGTGGCTCACTTGGTTAAGCGTCTGCCTTCAGCTCAGGTCATGATCCCAGGGTCCTGGGATAAAGCCCCGTATTGGGCTCTCTGCTCAGCAGGGAGCCTGCTTCCCCCTCTCTCTCTGTCTGCCTCTCTGCCTACTTGTGATCTCTCTCTCCCTCTGTCAAATAATTTAAAAAATAAAATTTAAAAAAAAAGAAATGAAAGAAGAGAAATAACAACCAACACCACACAAATACAAAGGATTATAAGACAACATTATGAAAAATTATATGCCAACAATTTAGAAAACCTCAAATAAATGGATAAATTCCTAGAAAAATATAACCTTCCAAAACTGAATCAAGAAGAAATAGAAAATTTGAACAGATCAATTACCAGGAATGAAATTGAATCAGTAATCAAAAAACTCCCAAGAAACAAAAATTCAGGACCAGAAGGCTGCACAGGTGAATCCTACCAAACATTTAAAGAAGAGTTAATACCTATTCTTCTCACAGGATTCAAAAAAAAATAGAAGAGGAGGAAAATCTTCCAAATTCTTTCTATGAGGCCAACATTACCATGATACCAAAATGAGATAAAGATACTAAAAAGAGAGAGAGAGAGAGAAAGAACTACAGGCCAATATCTCTCATGAATATAGATGCAATGATCCTCACCAAAATATTAGCAAACCAAATCCAGCAATACATTAAAAAATAATTCACCACAATCAAGTGGAACTTATTCCTTGGATGCCAGCAAGGTTCAATATTCGCAAATCAATCAATGTGATACACCACATCAATAAGAGAAAGGCTAAAAACCATATAATCATTTAATCATTTCAATAGATGCATAAAAAGCATTTGACAAAGTGCAACTTCCATTCATGATTTAAAAAAAAAAAAACTCTCAACAAAAGAGGTTTAGAGAGAATATACCTCAACATAAAAAGGCCATCTATGAAAAACTCACAGCTAATATGATACTCAATGGTGAAAAACTGAAAGCTTTTCTCCTAAGATCAGGGACAAAACACGAATGTCCATTCTCACCACTATTATTCAACTTAGTATTGGAAGTGCTAGCCACAGTAACAAGACAACAAAAAAATATAAAACACATTCAAATTAGTAAACAAGAAGTAAAACTTCACTATTTGCAGCTGACATGAAGCTATATGTAGAAAACCCACCAAAAATAAACTACTAGGACTAACAAATTAAAATCAGTAAGATCACAGAACACAAAATCAATATACAGAAACCTACTGCTTTTCTATACACTAATAATGAAGGAGCACAAAGAGAAAA
Source organism: Mellivora capensis (assembly GCA_004024625.1). Lineage (NCBI taxonomy): Eukaryota > Metazoa > Chordata > Mammalia > Carnivora > Mustelidae > Mellivora > Mellivora capensis. The sequence goes on along the minus strand of PISX010035806.1, from coordinate 10,204 downwards.
AGAAAACAGTCCCATTTACAATTGCACAAAAAAATAATAAAATACCTAGGAGTAAACTTAAGGAGGTAAAGACCTATACTCTGAAAATTATAAAACACTGATGAAAGAAACTGAAGACAACACAAATAAAGATATTCCATGCTCATGGATTAGACATCTACATATTAAGAAATCTATACTACCCAAAGAAGTCTACAAATTTAATGCAATCTTTATTGAAATACCAACAGCATTTTTCACAGAATTAGAACAAATAAAAAAGTTTGTATGGAACCACAAAAGACACCAAATAGCCAAGAAATCTTAAAAAATAAAAATAAAAAATAACAAAACTCGTGGTATCAAAATCCCAGACATCAAGATATGCTACAAAGTTATAGTAATCAAAACAGTATGGTACTGACACAAAATAGAAACATAGAACAAAATAGAACAGAATACACAGCCCAGAAATAACCCATGATTATTTGTTCAATTAATCTTCAGTGAAGGAAGCAAGAATAAGCAATGGGAAAAAGAAAGTCTCTTTAACAAATGGTGCTAGGAAAACTGGGCAGCAACACCCAAAAGAATGACAATGAACCACTTTCTTACACCACACACAAAAATAAAGTCAAAATGGATTAAAAACCTAAATGTGAGACCTGAAACCATAAAAATACTAGAAGGGAACACAGGCAGTAATTTCTCTGACATCAGTTGTACCAACATTTTTCTAGATAAAACATCTGAGGCAAGGAAATGAAAGCAAAACTAAATTTTTGGAACTACATCAAAATAAAAAGCTTCTGCATAGCAAAGGTGACAACCAACAAAACTAAAAGACAACCTACTGAATGAGAGAAGATATTTGCAAATGACATGTTCAATAAAGGTTTAAAATCCAAAGTATATAAAGAACTGATAAAATGTAACACCTGAAAACCAAATAATCCAATTAAAAGTGGACAGAAAAAATTTTTTTAATAAGTAAATAAAAGTAGGCAGAAGACATGAATTTCTCCAAAGAAGACATCCAGATGGCCAACAGATACATGAAAAGATGTTCATCATCACTCACCATCGGGGAAATGGAAATCAAAACTATAATGAGGAGTTCTTTATAGATATTGATGAGGCCCTTTGTTTGTAGTGTCATTTGCAAATATCTTCTCCCATTCCATGGGTAGCCTCTTTGTTTTGTTGACTCTTTCCTTTGCTCTGCAGGAGCTTTTGATCTTGATGAAGTCCCAAAAGTTCATTTTCACTTTTGTTTCCTTTGCCTTTGAAGACATATGTTGAAAGAAGTTGCTGCAACCAATGTCAAAGAGGTTACTGCCTATGTTCTCCTCTAGGATTTTGATAGATTCCTACCTCATGTTGAGGTCTTTTATCCATTTCGAGTTTATCTTTGTGTATGGTGTAAGAGAATGGTCGAGTTTCATTCTTCTACACATAGTTGTCCAATTTTCCCAGCACCATTTATTGAAGAGACTATCTTTTTTCCACTGTATATTTTTTCCTGCTTTGTTGAAGATTATTTGACCATAGAGTTGAGGGTCCATATCTGGGCTTTCTACTCTGTTCCACTGGTCTATGTGTCTGTTTTTGTGCCAGTACCATGCTGTCTTGGTGATCACAGCTTTGTAGTAAAGCTTGAAATCAGGCAACGTTCAAAAAATGGGCAAAAGACATGAACAGACACTGCTCCAAAGAAGACATACAAATGGCTAACAGACACATGAAAAAATGTTCATCATCATTAGCCATCAGGGAGAGTCTAATCAAAACCACATCGAGATACCACATTACACCAGTTAGAATGGCCAAAATTAACAAGACAGGAAACAACATGTGTTGGAGAGGATGTGGAGAAAGGGGAACCCTCTTACACTGTTGGTGGGAATGCAAGTTGGTGCAGCCACTTTGGAAAACAGTGTGGAGATTCCTCAAAAAATTAAAAATAGAGCTACCCTATGACCCTGCATTTGCATTACTGGGTATTTAACCCAAAGATACAGATGTAGTGAAAAAAAAGGGCCACCTGTACCCCAATATTCATAGCAGCAATGGCTACAGTCACCAGTCTGTGGAGAGAACCAAGACACCCTTCAACGGATGAATGGATAAAGAAGATAGGGTCCATATATACAATGGAATATTACGCCTCCATCCGAAAGGATGAATACCCAACTTTTGTATCAATATGGATGGGACTGGAAGAGATATGAGTGAAATAAGTCAAGCAGAGAGAGTCAAGTATCATATGGTTTCACTTACTTGTCGAGCATAAGGAATAACATGGAGGACATGGGGAGATGGAAAGGAGAAGTGAGTTGGGGGAAATCAGAGGGGGAGACAAACCATGAGAGACTGTGGACTCTGAGAAACAAACTGAGGGTTTTGGAGGGGAGGGGGTAGGGGGTTGGGTGAGCCTGGTGGTGGGTATTAAGGAGGGCATGTATTGCATGGAGCACTGGGTGTGGTGTATAAACAATAAATTTTGGAACACTGAAGAGAAATAAAATAAAATAAAATGAAAAAAACTTTCAGGAATTTTGCTAACCAGTTAAATACAACCACTATTAAAAATGAAACACTATAAGCTTTAAAAAATTACAATGAGATACTAACTCATACCTGTCAGAATGACTAAAATCAAAAACAGGAGAAACAACAACTGTTAGTGCAGATGTGGAGAAAAAGGAACCCTCTTGCACTATTGGTAATAATGCAAACTGGATAGCCACTGTAGAAAATAGGGAGGTTCCTCAAAAAATTAAAAATAGAATTTCCATGTGATCCAATAACTAACTACTGAATATTTACCCAAGGAATACAAAAATACTAATTCAAACAGATATATGCACTCCTATGCTTACTGCAGCAATAATTTACAATAGCCAAATTATGGAAGCAGCCCAAGTGTCCCTTGATAAATGAACTGATAAAGAAGATGTGGTGTATATAAAATGGAATATTACTTAGCCATAAAAAGAATGAAATTTTACCATTTACTACATGTTGTTTGCCATTTACCACATGAGTGGATCTAGAGGCATAATGTTGACTGAAAGAAGTCAGTCAGAGTAAGACAAATACTGCATGATTTTAATCATATGTGGAATTAAAGAAGCAAAACAAACTGAGGGGGGAAAAGAAGCAAATTAAGAAATAGACTCTTAACTATAAGACCAAACTGGTGGTTACCAGAGTGGAAGTGGAGGGGGGATGAATGGAATAGGTGAAGAAGATCAAGAGTACATTTACCGTAATGAGTACTATGTAATGTATAGGATTATTGAATCACTATATTGTACACCAGAAACTAATAGAACAATGTATTTTAAGTGTACTGGGATTAAAGTTTTAAAAAATTCTAGATATTTCATAATAAAATGAATTATAGTATTTATTATGTACAATTGCACACATGCCTGGGGCTAATTAGTGTAAGTAAGTGGGGTTTTTTTCATTAATGATAAAATTAGTGCTAAAATAATTTGAGAAAAGATCTCCCAGTTACCATCATCATTTTGAGCTTGAGGCTTATTAGAAAAATATCCCTGTTAAATCCTCATTTTTCCCTACTTCATTAGAGCCAGGGTGGCCATTTAACACAGTCTGAACAATAAGACATAAGTGGGGAAAGGCTGTTAAGGGGAGAAAAGGAGAGCTTCTGGGAAAAGCTTTGTTTTCAAGTTAAAGAGGTGTTTGTGACTCTTGTCCTCCTTCCTGCTTTGAAAGCAAAAATTATGTTCTGAGCTGTGGAAAGCACCAATGCCATGGAATTGAGAAGCCAACATGCTAAGATAGATTCAAAGTGCCTGGGTCTTTGTTGACATCAGGAGGCCACAGCACCAGCACAGGGCTACTTCCCTCCAGATTCCTTCAAATGTGAGAATAAACCCTATTCTAAAAGTTCTAGTGAGTTGCATTTTTTGGATACATGTAGCCCAAAGTTATTGACTTATACAGAGCATAAGCTTGTAAATTGGCCATTTCCAAGTTAAAATCCAAGCTCAAACATTTGATACCTGAATGATTTCAGACAAAGTTTGTCCCCTTTCCTAGTCTCATTGTTCCCATTCACACCTCTCATATATTTAGAGACATTAATAAACTTCCCTCTATGGTTATTATTAGATACATCAGTGTCTTTTAATCAGAAATCAACCTATTCAGTCCCCAAATCATACTGATTTTTAATGACAAAATTATTTGAAAACTCATGATATGATAGAAGCAGAAGGTGAAAAGATACAAAGAATATTTAATAAGATCATTCCAGATTTAGAATGATTAGATGGGAATGTGTGGGGAAAATAAACACTTACAAAAGAAAAAATAATTAACTTATTGTTTTGCATGCTGATATGGTGCTCTACTTGAATTCTTTAACAATTTCCATGTGCAGACAGAAGACCATTCAAATACGACCACACAGAGAAGTGGGGGGAGTTACCCCATTATGGGAGAAGCCAGGTGGAGCTGAACTCCAGTCTCTGGCATGAAAAAAATAGGGGCTGAAAATGTACTTTGGAATTAAGAGACCAAGAAACCTGGAAGATGGATTGTAATATCTGAGGAAGAAAAAGATCCCATTCTGCAAATAAATCTATTGTCTAAATCCCCATGATCTCTATACAGATTTGGAAAATATCCTGTGTGTTTTCCTCAAGATACATATACATTAGCATTGTGTAAGCACAGAAAACAAAGCAAAACAAAATGAAAGGGAGACTGTCTAAAGTGTTGGTCAGAGAATGAGGTTTTACAAATTAAAGCCAAAAGATTGAATAATGAAGGAGAATAAACATACATATTTCTAGTGCAAAAGGGCTAAAATCTATACAGAGACCATCAGCAGATTTTAGACCACAAGGCCTATCTTCCTACTAAAGTGTTAAGGCAAAAGAAAGAAATATGTCCCTTGGAAAACTTTAACTCTATAAGAAAAGACACCAGAAAAGTACTTTTGAAACAACTGGCTTCATGGTTTGGGAAAAGAATATTTAATTCACCTTCCTTGTTTTATTGATGGGAACCTATGGACCAGAGGCATTACAGAACAAATAAAGAGTGAACATAAAGTTGTGCTTAATCTCCGTGACCTTTCTCCCTTGGGGCTGACTATATCCTCCCTCCCTAAGAGAAACTAGGAAATGTTCAGCTGGAACATAAGAAGAACATAGAAACAAACTTGCATCATAAATAAAGCCCCTACACTGATCAATTTCTTATCAATTTATGTTTCTTAGCCTATCTCATTGAGATATAGAAAATAATGTAAGAATATTTGTGACACCATAACCATATTTATTAAATACAATAACTGAAGAAAGGAAAGATAGGAGGGAACTGGAGGCAAAATTTGTTCACAGTTTACATTTACATCCACCCTTACTAATTTCAGACCTTCTTGCCTCTTTGCACCATCCACTACACACACGTCAAAACCTATCCCAAATAGTTGTTTAAGAAGTGCTGAGTGGGGTCCCTGGGGGGCTCAGTCAGTTAAGCATCTGCCTTCAGCTCAGGTCATGATCCCAGCATCCTGGGATCAGGCCCTGCATCAAGTTCCCTGCTCATTGGGGAGTCTGCTTCTCCCTCTTCCCTGCCTGCCCCCACCCCAGATTGTGCTCATTCTCTCTCTCTCTCTCTCTTTCTGACAAATAAATAAATAAAATCTGTAAAAAAAGAAGAAGGAAGAAGAAGTAATATTAGTAGTTGTAGTACTGAATAAGACCCTATTTTTGGCTACCTCCTACCACTCAGATGCAGAGTGAACCAAAATGGCAGCCCCCAGGGATCTAGAATTGTAAGGTAAAAAAGGATCTTAAACAGGCAGAGGCTTCTTTTAGGAAGATGATGGAATTTTGGGCAAGAATTTTATGTGAAGCCTGAGTCCTTCAGAGGAAAGCAAAAGGCTCCAGGGCCCTGGGGAATGGTTTCACAGAGTCCCAAAATAGGTCTCAGACTGGGTGGGAGCACGCATGTCTTGCAGGATAGGAACTGATGAGCTGAGTCCAGTTGTCTGAGGCTTGCCACTGGCCTATCCCCAAATTCCAATCTCCAGAGCTGTTTCATTGCACTTGGAGCTATCAGGGACTCAGTTCCACAATAATTACTGAAGAGAGATTTTCAAATTGGAGCATTTGTAAAGCTTGCCTGAGCTGAGTCATCTGTAATTCTGCCACCTCACCTCACTTTGAAAAACTCCAAACCTGTGCTTGTTAGGCCATTTATTGTATCTTCACCTATCTGATAGGCTGTAATATCTTCAGTTCAGAAGGTCAGGAATTCTCATAGCAGTGTTCATCTCGGGGCTTTGACCCTCATCCCCACCCAGTTTTTCAAAGGACTTTTCAAAAAATAAATTAAGTCCAGTAAAGTTTGCCCAAATTGGTATAAGAAAGAACTGGATATGTTATTAATAAGAAATACTTTGCCACCTAAGAGTGGTCATGATTTTCACACCACTACAGACTCAAAACCACATACCTGTTGGGAAGCGAGAAAAGAGGAGGGAGATTGGAAAGGAAGCTAGACTTCATCTTATTTAAATCTGTACTTTTCTGGAAAAGGAAACTGAGTTCCAGAAAGTCTCAGTCAAAGGCTGGGATTAGAATTCAGTATACTCTGTTTTACTCCACACATTTTGAATATTCCTCAGAAGAACAACATGTTAATTTTTAAGACTACATTCTGGCCAATCTTTTCATAACAGCTGGAATAGCTCTTTCTCCTAATAAATAAAATTATTTGCTATTTCTCTGAGGAAAAAAAAATATTGTTAAATGATGCTGATCAACCTAGGTTCCACTGTCAGGGTTATCACTTGAATCTTTGGAGTGACAGACTGTCTTCCCTGGCATTGGCCTTTTCCCTACAGGGAAATTAAGGGAAATGACTAAGCATTGCTTCCAACAGCAGAGGAGTTTGAAAACAGGAATGCTGTGATGGTACTTGTTACAATAGAGAATGTAGAATAAAGGCTCAAATGAACAAATGGCCAAAAATATGGATAGAGACCCAGATGACAAGTGCCGAAAAGGAGAGATGGCATTAGGGCCAAACAAGGACAACTCCCAGGGTATTCTCCCTGCTCTGATCCATCTCTACTAGGAGGTGTGTCCTTGCATCTAAGATAGAGTTGTGGTCCTCAGCACTGTGACTCTAGATAGATCAGCTTCCTGGTCATGTCAGGGAACTGTGTATCCATCCATTCATCTATTTGTGATTTTATTCTTTGTTTTTTAAACTTTTTATTAATTATTTTTATTAACATATAATGTATTATTTGCCCCAGGGGTACAGGCCTGTGAATCGTCAGGCTTACACACTTCACAGCACTCACCATGTCACATACCCTCCCCAATGTCCATCACCCAACCACCCTTTCCACACACACCCTCCCTGCAGCAACCCTGACTGTTTTGTGAGATTAAGAGTCTCTTATGGTTTGTCTCCCTCCTGATCCCATCTTGTTTCCTTATTTCCTTCCCTACCCCCCAACCTCCCCACTCTGCCTCTCAAATTCCTCATATCAGGGAGATCATATGATAATTGTCTTTCTCTGATTGACTTATTTCAATCAGCATAATACCCTCTAGTTCCATCCACGTCGTCACAAATGGCAAGATTTCATTTCTTTTGATGTCTGCATAGTATTCCATTGTGTGTGTGTGTGTGTGTGTGTGTGTGTGTGTGTGTGTACACACACACACACCCCACATCTTCTTTATCCATTTATCTACGGATGGACATCTAGGTTCTTTCCATAGTTTGGCTATTGTGGACATTGCTTCTATAAACATTTGGGTGCACGTACCCCTTTGAATCACTACATTTATATCTTTAGCGTTAATATCCAGTAGTGCAATTGCTGGGTCATAGGGTAGCTCTATTTTCAACTTTTTGAGGAACCTCCATACTGTTTTCCAGAGTGGTTGCACCAGCTTGCATTCCCACCAACAGTGTAGGAGAATTCCCCTTTCTCTGCATTCTCTCCAACATCTGTCATTTCCTGACTTGTTAATTTTAGCCATTCTGACTGGTGTGAGGTGGTATCTCATTGTGATTTTGATTGGTATTTCCCTGATGTCGAGTGATGTTGAGCACTTTTTCATGTGTGTGTTGGCCATCTGGATGTCTTCTTTGCAGAAATGTCTGTTCATGTCCTCTGCCGGTTTCTTGATTGGATTATTTGTTCTTTGGGTATTGAGTTTGATAAATTCTTTATAGATTTTGGATACCCAGGCACCCCCATTTGTGATTTTATTCTTATCCCTCCTTGTTCCAGAGTGAATTTGAAACAGCTCAAACAAAATGTAACAAAATAATTTAACTTAAAAATAGGAAAGATAGAGAACAAAGTAAAGGAGTAAACAGAATTTGGGAATGAAACAGAAATTGAACACCTCCAAATTCATTTTGTAACAATTCATCAAGCTGTACACATGTGATTTCTATATCTTTCTATATGGATATATGGGTAGCAATAGAAAAATCCATTTTTCTTAAAAATAATAACAATAATAGCTGACAGAGAAAGACAAATATCATATTATGTCACTTGTAAGTGGAATCTGAAAAAAAGTAAGGATCTAACATAAATACAGAGAACTGATTGATGGTTGCCAGAGCCTGGGAGTAGGGAGTGAGCAGTGGGCAAAATGGGTGAAGAGGTCAAAAGATACAAATATCCAGTTATAGTATAAAGTAGTCCAAAGGATCCAATGTACAGCATGGTGACCACAGTGAATAATACTATATTTTATACTTGGAAGTTGCTAAGAGAGTTGATACTAAAATTTCCCATCACAAGGAAAAAAATTATAACCATGTGTGGTGATGGATGTTAACTAGATTTATTGTGATTCATTCCACAATACTCTATATGCAAATATCAAATCATTATGTCATATACCCAAATTAATGTTATAAGTCAGTTATATCTTAATAAAAATAAAAGTAGCACTTATATGTCACTCACACTTCCGACCAGTTCACCCACATCATCTCACTTAGTACTAACAACTCCATGAGAGTGATTATTGTTAATTTCTCTATTTTAGAGGATTAAAGACTTAAAGAACTTGTCTAAGATAAAACATGGAGTCAACTACGGCATTCATTTCGCCAGGCTGTCATCACAGAGCCCACAGTAGTTTAAACTGCTCTGCTAATGATGTTCTGTCTTTATGAACATTTGAGTTGTTTTTATTCTTTCATTCTTCATTAGGACAAAGCAAATTGCATGCAAAAATATGTCACAGATGGGTATTTTTGTAATGATTAGGTTTTCAAAAACATAATTTTAATTAAAAAAAGTTTATACATGGGGAGGGTATGTGCTATGGTGAGTGCTGTGAAATGTGTAAGCCTGATGATTCACAGAACTGTACCACTGAAGCAAATAATACATTATATGTTAATAAAAATAATTTTTTAAAAGTTTATACAGAGCTTTTACATAAGCTTACAGAATATCTTGTACTGATTTACTTTGAACTTGTCATATTTTATTAGTGAACTAGGGTCTTAAGTGAAGCTCATGTTTGTGAAGTTAGCTATTAGGTCAGCATTTGTACAATGGCCCTCTCCTGCTACCTGCCCCAAATAGTTGAGCATTCATAGCAATCAAATCCCCACCTAATGTTTTAGGTCTAAGAAGGGGATAAGGAATCAAAAATACTTCCTTTGAATAGAAAGTGTCACCTTCTTTTTAACCAAAAAAAAAAAAAAAAAAAAAAAAAGTTAAAGTTGAAAGCTCAATTGTCAGAATTTTGCATTTTATTATGTCTCTTAATCTTATTATTTCATTATCATAATAATTTCATTTATTATCTCTCCCATGAACTAGAAAATGAATTACAAAGAGTTCAAGTTCATGATATACTTCTAAATACCCCACAAGGTACTCACTTGCTGTGAGACCATAGATGACCAAGAAAAGTTTAAAACTCACTATAATAAAAGCATGAAGATAAGACTGGAGCAAATAATAAAATGAGATATCCGGGGGGGAGACAAGATGGCGGGGAACTAGGAGGATGCTCTGGTTCAACCTGTCCCCTAAAGTGAGCTGATTACCTACTAAGGAACACCGATCACTCATGAAATCAGCCTGAGATCAAAATTCTACTCGTCAGGATCTCTACGGGGGCAGAAGACGCCAGTGGGCAGGTAAAGCCAAGCGGGAACACCGGACTGGTATCGG
>PISX010035805.1:0-12563 GCA_004024625.1 Mellivora capensis | reverse complement strand
TAAGTACCTTCCCATCTGCAAAGAGGGTTCACATGTGTTATCTCACTTATCTATATATCACAAGTAGTCAAAACCTCCACAAAGTTCTCCAGATTTTTAACAATAAAATGCAATTATTGATTTCCCACTATTTTATCAGTTCCATTCAAACAATATTGATATTAACTTAGTGCTGGAAATTATGTATTGGTAGGTTATGTTGTGATGATGATAATTTTAACTGGGGTCATATAACGATGTTCCTGATTATCATAAAGATGGTAATGCTGATTATAAAATTTTAAGGATGATTTCCGTGTGCTATGCTCTCCTCATACATACCAGGATCTATTTCTGTAATCACGAGTTTGATTTCACTGCTTTATTTTCCATTTCAATGGAAATGTCTTCAGTGATGTCTTCCAGAGTCTTTATAATGTGTTGTGATATCAGACAAGAAAGCTATTGTTCACTATTCTTTTCCAAAATTTTCTGTGATTCGTAAGCATTTATTTATTTTTTAAACGATTTTATTTATTTATTTGACAGAGAGAAAGGGATCACAAGTAGGCAGAGAGAGAGAGAGAGAGAGAGAAGGAGAAGCAGGCTCCCTGCTGAGCAGAGAGCCCGATGTGGGGCTCGATCCCAGGACCCTGAGATCATGACCTGAGCCGAAGGCAGAGGCTTTAACCCACTGAGCCACCCAGGCGCCCCTGTAAGCATTTATTTTTTAATTGAAACTATAAGGTTCCTTGTCAGATCTTCTCAAACTCCTTTCCTTCCCCAGAAGTTCAGCTCTATTGCGATGGTTCATTGTGTTTTATGTTTTTCAATGGGATATTATACATGTCGATCCTGTGCCTTTACTATTAAATGCTTTCGCATCATTTCACAGTTTTTGTCGCTAATATGAATGGGAGATGTTTTCTCTTCTTACTGTCCCTAAATGTTTACTGCTGAATTAGAAACATTATTGATGGGTACCTGGTTGGCTCAGTGAGTTAAGCCCCTGCCTTTGTCTCAAGTCATGATCTTGGGGCCCTGGGATCGAGCACCTCATCAGGCTCTCTGCTCAGCAGGGAGCCTGCTTCTCCCTCTCTCTCTGCCTGCTTCTCTGCCTACTTGTGATCTCTCTCTCTGTCACATAAATAAAATAAAATCTTAAAAAAGAAACATTATATAGGGGGACAAGATGGCAGCGATCTAGGAGGAGGCGCCGTTTCAATCTGTACCATAAAGTGAGCTGATTACCTACCAAGAAACTCCGATCACCCATGAAATCAGCCTGAGAACAGAATTTTACACATATGGATCTCTAGGGGACAGAAGACACCAGTGGGCAGGTAAAGCAGAGTGGGAACAACGGACTGGTGTCTGAAGATAAACAAAAGGGGGAGGGAGCCACCAGAAGTGACCCATCGGAACATAATTCCCCAATATGAGAGTCTCCTATGTCTGGGGACCAGCATTAACTTGAAGTCTGGTAGAAAGCACTCAAAAAGAGGAAAGGACCGTGGGGTGAAATTGTGGGAATTGGAACAGTTAGGGACAGGGGCTTACATGTCCTGAAGAAGGACAGCGACCCCTGGAGTTGAGCCAGAGAGAGTTCGACAGAGAAACCAGGTCTTGGTCCCTGAGCTTCAAGCAAGAGCTCCTAAGGCCCTTGGCATGCGGGAGGGCCTGGGACCCTCACCAGCCATCAGAAACAGCCTTTTTGCAGTCACCACGTGTGCACCTTGCCACGGTATCAGAGCCGGAGATGAGCCCCACACCCTCCCCTGAGAAAGGTGCATGGAAGCGCCAGCCCAGCCCTCTCGGATCCAGAAAGTCTGAGCGCTCCCAGCCCTGGCCAGTGGGAAAATCTCAGTGTGACATCGCTGCTTGGAACCTCTCTGGTGTTCTGGAGCTGTCCAGACAGCCACCGCTGTTGTGGTTTTGCGTACAAGCAGGAGTTCCTGTGTCCCCAGGGACTGCAACTGGGAACGTGCTCTTCCAGTGGCCAAGTGGGAACTTATGTGCTCTGCAGCACCCAGAGGAGAACAGACTGAAGCTTCTATCTGAGAGGGAGGTCTGGGTGCAGTTTGCTTTCCTCTAAACCTCCAAAAACCATCAAGAGCAGCCAAGTGGAGAGAAAACAAGCAAACAAACGTAAAATCCTCCAGAGAACAAAAGCCTGAAAAACCGGATTCCTCAGAGCCCACCCCCTTGAGGGGGGCGGGAGGACTTAACTAAGGCAACACTGCCTGAAAACTCACGTGGCAGGCCCCTTCCACAGAAAGCCAACCGGGGGGGGGAAAAAAAAAACCAAAAAGAGAAAAACCACTACTACTTCATAGATACAACTTTTATTTTTAACTCACTCCCACGATTCTGGTTCACTTATTATTATTATTTTTTATTTTTTATATAGATATTTTACCCTATTTACCATCACTGTGAGATGTCCAGTACATTAAATTCCATAATAACCTTTTAACCAGAACTTTATGATACATTTACCCGTGTTTTTCTTTTGCTTTTCTATTTTTTTAATTTTTTTAAAAATTTTACTTTAGTTTAGTTCAGTTCATTCTTTTCTTTATTTTTATTTTTTAATACTCATATAGAGTTAAACTTGAAGGTAATCCCCTTTCTTCAAACAATGCTACCCCTAAAGATAAACCAATTTTTAACCCTCCATTATCTTAGGAAAGTTGTGTCCTTTAACAAAGATATCAAGATACATCCAGGAAGAATCAAAATAACCTCCCTAATGCACACTGAGAATTTATAACCACTCTCCCATTTTTTTCTTCCAACAGTGTTTCTGTGTATTTGTGTTTGTTCTGGTAGTATATAAATCTTATACGTGGGGTTCTTTTTGATGAGGTTCTTTTTTTGTTTGTTTATTTGTTTTGCTTCTACATATATATGTGTATATTTTTATTCTTCTCTTGTCATATACTTTTATCAGTCTTTTTGTTTGTCTGTTTTCACTTGTATACTTCACAAACCTTACCTTGGGGCCCATTGGGCTGAGCCTTCTCTTTTATCTTTCTTTCTTTTTCCTGTCTCTCTCTCTTTTTCTTCTTTCTCTATTTCTTTTTTTTTCTTTCGTTTGGGTGGGGACTCTTGATTGCTCAGAAGCATTCCGGGGTGCACCTTGATTGCACCACGGTCTATAAATCCAGCTACATCCGTTCAGCCATCTCTCACCAAAATGACTAAGAGGAGGAATGTCCATCAGAAGAAAAATTCAGAGGTGGACCTTCTGCAACAGAGCTAATGACTACCCACATAGACAATATGTTGGAAAGGGAATTCAGGCTAACAATTATCCAGGCAATGGCTAGGTTGGAGAAATCCATGGATGACCAAATGGAAAAGATTAGTGCAGAACTGAAAGCCAACAGAGATGATGTTCACAATGTTAGGGCAGAACTGAAACCCACCAGGGATGATGTTCACAACACTCTCAATGAGTTCCAATCTAATCTAAATTCTCTAAAAGCTAGGGTAACTGAGACAGAAGATAGAATTTGTGATCTGGAGTCCAAACACAGAGAGAGAAAGGATGAGGAGGAAGCCTGGAACAAACAACTTAGAAGTCACGAAAACAGAATTAGGGAAATAAATAATGCCATTAGACGTTCCAATGTCCGAATTATTGGAATCCCTGAGGAGAAGAGAAAGGAAGATGTCTAGAAGATATAGTGGAACCAGTTATACATGAAAATTTTCCCAATCCTGCAAATGGAACCAGCATTCATGTACTAGAGGCAGAAGGGTTCACCCAAAAGATTTTAGATTCCCGAAACTCCTTGAGACACCTGGTAGTAAGAAGGAGGAATTATAGTTCTAGGAAACTCTCTTGAAGGCAGCTAGGACAAAGAAGCTCCTTATGTACAGAGGAAAGCCCATCAGAATAACAGCAAACCTGTCCATAGCAACCTGGCAAGCCAGAAAGGGCTGGCAAGATATATTCAGGGCACAAAATGAGAAAAACATGCAGCCAAGAATACTTTATCCAGCAAGACTGACATTCACAAAGGATGGAGAGAAAAAGAGTTTCCAAGACCGGCAAGGCTTAAAAGAGTATGCTAACACCAAGGCAACACTGTAAGAAATATTAAGGGAGGTTCTATAAAATATGAAAAATCCTAAGAATGTCATTGAACAGAAATATAGAGACAATCTACAGAAAGGAAGACTTCAAAGGTAACACTATGTCAGTAAAAATGTATCTATCAACAATCACTCTCAATGCGAATGGCCTAAATACTCCCATAAAATGACACAGGGTTGCAGAGTGGATAAAACGACAGGACCCATCCATATGTTGCCTACAGGAGACCCATTTTGAGCCTAAGTATACACCCAGATTGAAAGTGAAGGGATGGGGAAGCATTGTTCATGCCAATGGGACACAAAAGAAGGCCAGGGTACCGATTCTCATATCAGATAAATTAGATTTTAAACTAAACACTGTAGTCAGAGATACAGAAGGACACTACATCATTCTTAAGGGGACTATCCACCATGATGATCTTAGAACTGTAAATATCTATGCCCTCAATATGGGAGCAGCCCATTACATAAGAAAACTATTAATCAAGATAAAGAGTCATATCGATATGAATACATTGATAGTAGGAGAACTTAACACACCTCTCTCAGTAATAGACAGATCATCCATGCAGAAAATCAATAAAAAAACAAAAGCATTGAATGACACATTGGACCAGATGGACCTAATAGATATACATAGAACATTCCACCCTAAAACAAGAGAAAACTCCTTCTTCTCAAGTGCACATGAAACCTTCTCCAGAATAGACCAAGTACTGGGTCACAAATCAGGACTCAACAAATACCAAAAGACTGAGATTATTCCCTGAATATTCTCAGATCACAATGCTTTGAAACTAGAGCTCAACCACAAGGAAAAGTTTGGAAGGAATTCAAAGGCCTGGAAGCTAAAGACCACCTTGCTTAAGAATGCTTGGATCAACCA
Source organism: Mellivora capensis (assembly GCA_004024625.1). Classification (NCBI taxonomy): domain Eukaryota; kingdom Metazoa; phylum Chordata; class Mammalia; order Carnivora; family Mustelidae; genus Mellivora; species Mellivora capensis. The sequence continues at coordinate 7,591 of PISX010035805.1, read as the reverse complement.
GGAGATCAAAGAAGAACTTAAACAATTAATGGAAACCAATGAGAATAAAGACACTTTGGTCCAAAACCTATGGGATACAGCAAAGGCGGTCCTAAGGGAGAAATACATAGCCATCTAAGCCTCCTCAAAAAAATGGAAAAATCCAGAATATACCAGCTCTATCTACACATTAAAGAACTGGAGAATCAACAACAAATCAAAGCAATTCCACACACAAGAAGGAAAATAATCAATGTTAAAGCAGACATCAATGAGGTAGAAACTCGAGATACAGTAGAACGTATCAATGAAATGAAGCTGGATTTTTGAAAGAATCAATAAGATAGATAAACTGTTGGCCACACCAATGCAAAAGAAAAGAGAGAAAGCTCAAATTAATAAAATTATGAATGAAAAGGGAGAAATCACAACTAACACCAAGGAAGTAGAAACACTCATTAGAAGTTATTATCAACAGTTATATGCCAATAAGTTAAGCAACCTAGATGAAATGGATGCATTCCTGGAAAACTATAAACTCCCAAAATTGAACCAGGAAGAAATTGACAACCTGAATAGATGAATATCTAGTAAGGAGATTGAAGCAGTGATCAAAAAACTCCCTAAAAACAAGAGACCAGGACCTGATGGATTCCCTGGGGAATTCTACCAAACTTTCAAAGAAGAAATAACACCTTTTCTCCTGAAGCTGTTTCAAAAAATTGAGACAGAAGGAAAACTCCCAGACTCTTTATGAAGTCAGCATTACCCTGATCCCAAAACCAGGCAAAGATCACACCAAAAAGGAGAATTTCAGATCAATATCACTGATGAATATGGATGCTAAGATTCTCAACAAGATCCTAGCAAACAGGATCCAATAGCACATTAAAAAGTTCACCCACCATGACCAGGTGGGATTCATCCCTGAATTACAAGGATGGTTCAACATTTGCAAATCAATCAATATGATAGAACAAATCAGTAAGAGAAGAGAGAACCACATGGTCCTCTCAATTGATGCAGAAAAAGCATTTGACAAAATCCAGCATCCGTTCCAGATTAAAATGTTTCAAAGTACAGGGATAGAGGGAACATTCCTGAACTTCATAAAATCTATCTATGAAAGACCCACAGCAAACATCATCCTCAATGAAAAGAAGCTCACAGCCTTGCTTTGAGGTCTGGAACACGACAAGTTTGCTCACTCTCGCTACTCTTGTCCCACCTATTATTAGAAGTCCTAGCTACAGCAATCAGACAAGGAAGAGAAATAAAAGGTATCCAAATTGGCAATGAAGAAGTCAAACTCTCTCTCTTCTCAGATGACATGATTCTTTATATGGAAAATCCAAAAGACTCCACCCCCAAACTACTAAAACTCATAGAGCAATTCAGTAACGTGGCAGGATACAAAGTCAATGTACAGAAATCAGTGGCTTTCTTATACACTAACAATGAAAATACAGAAAGGGAAATTAGAGAATCTATTCCATTTACTAGAGCACCAGGAAACATAAGATACCTGGGAATAAGCCTTACCAAAGAGGTAAAGGATGTGTACTTGAGGAACCAGTGAACATTCATGAAAGAAATTGAAGAAGACATAAAAAGATGGAAACCATTCAATGCTCTTGTGTCAGATGAATTAATATTGTTAAAATGTCTATACTACCTAGAGCAATCTATACTTTTAATTCCATTCCAATTAAAATTCCAGTGATATTTTTCAAAGAGCTGGAGCAAATAATCCTAAAATTTGTATAGAATCAGAAGGGACCCCGAATTGCTAAGGAAATGTTGAAAAACAAAATTAAAACTGGTGGCATCACATTACCTGATTTCAAGCGTTATTACAAGTCTGTGATCACCAAAACAGCATGGTACTGGCATGAAAACAGACACATACACCAGCAGAACAGAGTAGAGAACCCAGATATGGACCCTCAACTCTATGGTCAAATAATCTTTGATAAAGCAGAAAAAAATATACAGTGGAAAAAAGACAGTCTCTTCAATAAATGGTGCTGGGAAAATTGGACAGCTATATGTAGATTAATGAAACTTGACCATTCTCTTACACCATACACAAAAATAAACTCAAAACGGATAAAAGACCTCAACGTGAGACAGGAATCCATCAGAATCCTAGAGGAGAACATAGGCAGTATCCTCTTTGATATCAGCCACAGCAACTTCTTTCAAGATATGTCTCCAAAGGCAAAGGAAACAAAAGTGAATATGAACTTTTGGGGCTTCATTAAGATCAAAATCTTCTGCATAGCAAAGAAGACAGTCAACAAAACAAGGAGCAACCGACGGAATGGGAGAAGATATTTGCAAATGACAGTACAGACAAAAGGTTGATATCCAGGTTCTATAAAGAACTTCTCAAACTCAACACATACAAAACAGATAATCATGTCAAAAAATGGGCAGAAGACATGAACAGACACTTCTTCAAGGAAGGCATAGAAATGGCTAACAGACACATGAAAAAATGTTCATCACTAGCCATCAGGGAGATTCAAATTAAAACCACATTGAGATACCACCTCACACCAGTTAGAATGGCCAAAATTAGCAATACAAGAAACAATGTGTGTTGGAGAGGTTGTGGAGAAAGGGGAACCCTCTTACACTGTTGGTGGGAATGCAAGTTGGTGCAGCCACTTTGGAGAACAGTGTGGAGATTCCTCAAGAAATTAAAAATAGAGCTTCCCTATGGCCCTGCAATTGCGCTCCTGGGTATTTACCCCAAAGAACAGATGTGGTGACAAAAAGGGCCATCTGTACCCCAAGTTTTATAGCAGCAATGGCCACGGTCACCAAACTGTGGAAAGAACCAAGGTGCCCTTCAGCATCGAAGGGATAAAGTAGATGTGGTCCATATACACTACGGAGTATTATCCCTCCATCAGAAAGGACGAATACCCAACTTTTTTAGCAGCATGGACATACTGGAAGAGATTATGCAAAATGAAATACGTCAAGCACAGAGAGTCAATTATCATATGGTTTCACTTATTTGTGGAGTATAACATATAACACGGGGAATATGGGGAGATGGAGAGGAGAAGGCAGTGGAGGGAAATTGGAGGGGGAATGAACCATGAGAGACTATGGACTCTGAAAAACAACCTGAAGATTCTGTAGGGGCTGGAGTGGGAGGTTGGGGGAGCCAGGTGATGGGTATTATGGAGGGCACGCATTGCATGGAGCACTAGGTGTGGTGCAAAAACTATGAATTCTGTTATGTTGAAAATAAATAAAGAAACATGATTAAATTGTTAATTTTGTTTATCAAATATCCAAGAGCTTTATTATTTTTCTATCACTTTCTTTTTTAACAAGGGTACTGTTTCTATTTACAAAAAAAAAAAAAATCAAATAACCCATGATTCTCATTACTTACATAAGCATTACTTATATTTTATAAATATTACTTTATTTCATTGAATGATTGCATTTTTTTAGAAACTTTGAGGCAATAATGAAAAATACTGTTGATGGTACATATTCCTGTATGATTCTTGGATTTAAATGAAATGGTTTTGGTGCCTTTATCTATGGTAATATTTAATTTTGATGACAATGTTATTATACTTGAGTAATTTTGTTACATTACGATTTAAAATTTTATTAGGAGTTCTTAAAAATTACCATATGTATATTACCTGATTATATCAATTATATCACTAAATGTACTGATGTAGTGAACCATGTTTATAGATTCTATGATAACGTACCTGAAATTATCCCAGTTTAGTCATTGTATAATGGTCTTTTGATATTTTAGTAATATCTTTTTTGATGTGTTAATTTAATGGGTCTGGATGAAACTGTGGTAGTCTTAATAGGGGAACTTACCAGGAATACCAGAGCATCTTCAGAGTCTCACCAAGCTCTGCAGGCTCTCTTCATCTTTCCAGTGGTGGTGTGAAGACCATCATGCTTGCCTGTCAAAACACCTGTCCCAGATAAATGCAATTCTTCACCTAATCTTGCTTCCCCTGACCCTCATTATCACTTTCTGTCATGACTGCTAGTCTCTGTAAGTCTTTAATGTTATCTGGAAGTATTACTGGAATTCCCTAATTCATTGATTTTAACAGTCTCGTGGTTATCTATTTCATACCTTCTCCTATACCCTTAGATCTTCTAGAGAAAATCTAGAATCTTCTCCCAAATATTCATCTCAACTAATTTTGAGTGGGTAAAAAATGGAATGATAGTTACATGGAAGTCTCAATATTCCCAGAATTTCCTGCTCACCAATGCTCTCAAATAATTTATATTTTGCTCATTCTCATATTAAGACAATGAATAAGGGGACATACTAAGTAATCATTTAAGGAAAATGCACAACATATAAACAGTGAAAAAATTAGTCTCTTTTTCATTTCAATCCCTTTAAACAAGCAGAGAAATCTTCAAAATTTGAACAAGTATTATTTAAATTGATTGAATGAAATTAAATTATTTAAATTATTAATTAAATTAAATTATTTAAATTCAATTAAAAATTGAGGACAAATTTGACAAGTAATATCTAATACAAAATATAGTGCTTTGTGTGAACAGACATTGTTTAACCACTTTACGTATTGTATTTGGTCCGATCCAACAGAGTAAGTTCAAAAATCAGAAATCATTATTGTCCACATTGCAGAAGTGACAAATGGGAGGCACAGACAAAATAAATTTGTCTGATGTCACATAGTTACTAAGAGGTGTTGGCAGGATTTGAACACAGGTAGTGTAGCTGTTATTCCTTCTCTGAGGGGACTAATGAAGTGGAGGGTACGGTGTAAGAGGGGAGAAATGTTCAAGGAAATTCTCTCATCATAGAGATCAGGAGTTGAGAAAGAGTCACCCCACTATTTAATTCCCATAAACATATGAAGTTTAACAAAATGGGAGTTTGGCCCTTGTCAAATGAAGTGATCATCAGTGTGTTTGGACAGTCTCCTATTTTTCAAGATCTCACTCACACACACTAAGCATTTAAGTTTTGAACATTCTCTTGGGATCAAGTGTGGGTAATATAAAGTTTGTCTCCAAAGATCTAAAATAGATCAAAATCATGTATGAATTAAACCCAATCCGACCCACTCAGACCCCAAAGCCTGAGTCACTTTCTATTCTCTTTCTTACCCAATATTCTCTTTCTTACCCAATTATGTCCAGCCATATAACACAACTTATTACAGGCTGCAGAGAGATTAAATGCCATTAAGTGATTCCATGATGACAACATCAAGATGCTAACATTTGAATAAACCCTCGCTGAGAAATTTAACTCTATATACGAGATCTTACTCAAAATATAAAGTTATTCTTACTTTTTAAATCAAATTTGAAGCAAAAGAAGGGCATCCTCTCCACTTTCTTTTTTTAAAAGATTTTATTTATTTGACAGAGAGAGAGAGAGATCACAAGTAGGCAGAGAGGCAGGCGGGGGGGGGAGCAGGCTCCCTGCTGAGCAGAGAGCCCCATGTTGGGCTTGATCCCAGGACCCTGATATCATGACCTGAGCTGAAGGCAGAGGCTTAACCCGCTGAGCTACCCAGGCACCCCTCCTCCACCTTCTTTAGTTCAGTCTGGATTAGAAGGATTTTTCATGCTTGACTAAATCTTGGTCCTATCAGCGACTACATCATATGCTGCTTATGTCTGGAATAAGTCAATAAGTAGTTGTATTAGGTCAATTGCAATTTGTAGGGCCTCAATTTTAAGCAATTCAAAAAACTAATGAGAAACAAAAATCATCATACTCCTTAAACTAAAGTAACTAGCCAATCGATACTTCTAAAAACAGTCTGGGGGGGGGGGTAATGTCCACAAAATACAGTATTTAATGATGCCCAGTAATTAGTGAGCTTTAATGAAGCTCCTTTTGAGTAAATGAGAAACATTTCTTAGTTGTAGCCTTGCCAGGACACCAGTCAGTCTGTTCTAGGAATTCTAAATCCATGATGTGTGAATTTGTACACAATTGGGAGAAATATGCTAGCAAGAAGTTAATTTTGGTGCTCTGCATTCATGTTTATGAGGGAATAATCCATTTAGGCACCCGGGCTCCCATCTCTGAAAGTGACACCTAGCTTGCCTATGAAGCTTAGAAGTTTGCAAATGTGGCAGCTCTGATGCCAGGGGCACAATTTCTTGTAAATATTCATTCTCAATACTGTGCCATAGTGGACATTTCCAGTGCCTCCTGCCAAGAAACCTGCCCTGCCTCCTAGCAAAGGTTTCTCCAACAATCTGGAGTTAACCAATTTAGTGTCACCTTGAAACTCTGAAGTAGGAAATGATTTTGAGTGTGTGGAAAATTTTCATGATTTGTCTTCCACTTATTTTCCTGGGTCCTATGTGCAGAAAGGAATGTGATTCATCTGATGCAGAGATATCTGGCAGTAACAGTTTAAAGCTAAAGACCCAGTAGTGCTTTGAGACACATCCAGAACTTCACTATGTGGCAATATAGAAGCAGCAAATACTGTAATTCCCACTAATGCCTAAGAGGCCTGCACTCTTCTTTCCAAGGGGACATTTGCCTCAGTGAGAAAAAGAAAAAGAGGAGGAGGCTGCAGCTTCCTGATTCTGGAAGTCTGCCCTTTCTAAGCCCTGGAGCTTTGAGTTCTTGACAGACTCTGCCCCTCTGCTGAGAACTGAGATGCCCCATCCCAGTTTGCTGAGATGCCCACTTTCTATCTCTGATTTCATTTCTCCTGGACCCTTCTCATTGATATCCCTTCTTGAGAATATTTCCTGAGGCCCAGGGACCCTTTTTTTTTTTAATTTTTTAAAATTTATTTATTTGTCAGAGTGAGAGGGAGAGAGAGCGAGTGAGCACAGGCAGACAGAGTGGCAGGCAGATGCAGAGGGAGAAGCAGGCTCACTGCCGAGCAAGGAGCCCGATGTGGGACTCGATCCCAGGATGCTGGGATCATGACCTGAGCCGAAGGCAGCCGCTTAACCAACTGAGCCACCCAGGCATCCCATGACCAGGGACCTTTGTCTAAATTTCTGTGTCCTTGAAAATAAAGCCATTTAATTTTGGAAAACAAAACAAAATAAAACAAAACTGCAAGCTACAATCATCTGCCACAACCAAAATACCATGAGGTTGGGCTAAAATATTTAAGTTTAGTCACTCACAGAATGTAAAAACACATATGAACCTAATGCTGATCTCTATAAATCACCACAGTCAGAGCACCAAGGCCCAAATTACATATCCTTAAACCAACAAAGCTTCCCATGTACATAATTTGCTGTCCCAAAGTCCATTCTTTCCGTTTTAGTTTTCATTATTTCTGGATGATACATTTAATGTTGGAGTTTTAACAGAGCCATCACAAAATTGCTATTATGAGTCCCTTACCCTGGTGTAATCTGAAGAAGCTGAGAAAAAAATAGTCAAGACCTCAAAATAGGGGTTAAAATAAAGATAGGGACCTAGTTGACAAGAATGGTTATCAGAGGTGTGCCAAATGCTCTTGACAATCCTGAACCTCAGACCTAGGCAGATTTATCCTCCCAATTATAGGCAGTATAGAGGAATGGAGGAAAACAGGTGCTTAAGGACAAGTGTAATAGCAAAAAA
>PISX010035804.1:0-12571 GCA_004024625.1 Mellivora capensis | reverse complement strand
ATATTCCTCTCTCTACACGTTTATTACTTTGCACTTGAATCTACTCTCCATAGTCAGCAGAAAGGCACACAATGAAACAGTATCTTGCGACTTCATGCATGACCTCATTAGTGTTCACACACACACACACACACACACACACACGCATCCCTTCATATTTTCTATACAGTGCCAAGGGATATGGCACACATAGAAGGGAGGAATTAGATTCAGACCCAGATTTTAATGGAATTAGACCTCAGCTACATATGCACTACTATTTTTAGTAGAGCTCAACTTATAATACATATATGCAGCCATCATTAATCACAGATTCCCCTGTTCTCTAGAACAAACTTCCCAATCAGTTTCAATTTCTAAATTCTATCTATCTTCAGAACCTAACTAAGGTTATTTATAATCCATGTTCTGGACCAATCCAGACACAGACATGTCCTTCTTTTCTAAACTTATGGCACTTCTAGTTACTGTCAAAGTCACTCATTTGCAAATGATACCAGGCACCAAGCACATTCTTTTTTAAAATTTTATTTATTTGACAGAGGGAGATCACAAGTAGGCACAGAGGCAGGCAGAGAGAGAGGAGGAAGCAGGCTCACTGCTAAGTTGAGAGCCTGATGCAGGACTCAATACCAGAAACCTGATATCATTTTTATAGTTTTATGATTTGAAAGAGACTTACCAGATATTATCCTATTAGGACACTGTGATGCTTAGTCGTATGTGTCAGCTTGATTGGTCTTAGGATGCTCAGATTAATGACTATTTCTTGGTGTGCTTAGGAGGGTGTTTGTGGATAAGAATAGCATTTAATCAATAAGCTCATTAAATAGCCCTGCCCAATGTAGGTGGGCATCATTCAATATCCTGAGGCCTGAAAAGAACAAAAGGTGAAGGAAAAAGGTAGTCACTCATTTTTTCTGCCTCACTCCTGATATGGGACATCTAATTGTATGTTCTATTGCTTTCAGATTATGATTTAAACATTGGCTCCCCTACATCTCAGGCTGTTGAGCTACAACTGGAATATTCCACTAGATTTCCTAGGGTTTCAGTTTGCAGATGGCAGATCATGAAACTTCTTGTTTACCATAATTGTGTGACCCAATGCCCATTATCATCCATCATCTATCTATCTATCTATCTATCATTGATCTATCTTCTATGTCTATATTATTGGTATCTTCCATCTATACATTTTATATATATAGTCTCTCTCTTTCTACACACATGCACACGCGCGCACACACACACACACACACACACTTTTTTTTTTTCCCTTGGGGTCCAGGGATTGAGTCCCTTATTTGGCTCTCTGTTCAGCAAGTAGCCTGCATTCCCTTTATCTCTGCCTGTTTCTCTGCCTACATGTTACCTCGCTTTGTCAAATATATAAATAAAATCTTTTTAAAAAAGTTAAAACTTGGGGCGCCTGGGTGGCTCAGTGGGTTAAGCCTCTGCCTTCAGCTCAGGTCATGATCTCAGGGTCCTGGGATCAGGGCCCACATCGGGCTCTCTGCTCAGCAGGGAGCCTGCGTCCCCCTTTCTCTCTGCCTGCCTTTCTGCCTACTTGTGATCTCTCTCTCTGTCAAATAAATAAATAAAATAAATCTTTTAAAAAAGATAAAACTTTTAAAGAAACACTTAGGTTAAATTAAATCATAATTGAATAGGTTAAATTAAATCCTAATCAAGTCCTATTCAATTAGTCATGTGACCTTATAATAATGGGAAGAGACACCAAGGATGGACATGCATGGGAAAGAACATGTGATGACACAGCAGGAAGGTCCTGTCTCCAAGCCAAGAAAAGAAGCTTCAGGAGAATCCAAACCTTCTGATGCCTTAATTTTAGACGTACATCTTCCAGAATTCTGAAAAAAATAAATTTCTTGTGTTTAAGCCACCCAGCCTGGTGGCTGGCATTTTGTTAACACGGCCCTAGCCGCCTAATGGAGATTTTGGCATTGAAAACTTGAGAGGTGCTGTAATAAATACCTACACATATGGAAGTTACTTTGTAGAAGTGGGATGGGGAAAGGCTGGAAGAGTTGCAAGGTGCATGTTAGAAAAGCCTACATTGACCAGAAGAGACTGTCAGTACAAGTATGAACCTTTAAAGGTGATGCTCGTGTAGTCTCCAGTGGGAATGAGGAATGTTATTAGAAACTGGAGGAAAGGTGATCTTTGTTATAAAGAGGTAAAGCACTTGGCTGAATTGTGCTTAGTATTTTCTGGAAAACGGAACTTACTTGTGATGAACTAAAATAATTACCTGATGAGATATCTAAGAAAAAATGTCAAAGATGCAATCTGGATTTTTGTTACGGTTTATAGTATAGTGCAAGAGCATAGAGATGATTTTAACAAGGAATTGTTAAACACTTGTTAAGCAAAAAGGAATAAGATTTTGAATACTCAGAAAATTGTCAGCCTATCCACACTGAAAAACACACAAAAAAGCACGATCTGGAGAGAATAAGAATTGTTGGCTGGAGGAATACTTCGGTGAAGACATTATAGGTGTGACTCCTGACCAGGAAGATAGGAATGAGTAATGTTGAAATTTAAACCAGGGATCTACTTCTGGAACTTCAGTTTTTAACTCCAAAGCTCTCAACTTTCACACTTTCTTATTCACAGGATCTATCCATCTACCCTCGATACTATGTGTGCATATATATATTACATGCATATTCATTACATGGGATACTGTTAGGTCCCCCAATAATGGGTCCATATTCAAAGGAGCTAGACTGATACAAAGCGAAGGTGAGCAAAGATTTATTTTGCGCCAAGCATCAAGAATCAAACCAATCGTTCAGGTCCATCTCTTTTTTTTTTTTCCTTTTAATTTTATTTCTTTTCAGCATAACAGAATTCATAGTTTTTGCACCCACCACTTGGCTCCCCCAACCTCCCAACCCCCGCCCCTTTAAAACCCTCAGGTTGTTTTTCAGAGTCCATAGTCTCTTGTGGTTCATCTACCCCTCCAATTTCTCTCCACTCCCTTCTCCTCTCCATCTCGTGCAAGGAGACAACCCCTCTCTGCCTTACAGACTAGCTTTTCAGGGCAAAGGCCATGTAGTTGGGCCTGTCCACGCACAGGTAGCCAATGAGATCGTAACACACAGAGAAAGCTGCATAGTCATGCTAGGTCACACATAATTGACCAATTGAATTACAATTTACCCTATAGTAGATATGTGAACTAGCCTATCACCTCGGTCAGAATTGGTGCCCAAAAGGCAGTCCAGTGGCGGGGCCCATACTCCTTGTTAGCTAGGGAGACAGTATGCGCCCCCACTGATTGGATACCTCCACCTGGCTGGATCCTTCCTTGTATTTGGTCTTTGTAACCTGGAACTGGTTTCTGGGATGTGTTTTTAAGTAAGTTCCTTGAGGGGGATCAGGGTCAGTTTAAGTTTTACTGCATAAACAACATAATCGCTGTTTAACTGCATGGAGCTGCTCTGGCTAAATAGGTCCTTACAATACAAGTGTGGTAAATTCTCCGTCCTCCTGCGGAACAGATTTTAAAAGACAAGACATGTGAAGTTTGAAAGGATGGAAAATACTATAAAAATGATAGTACCATAGAATTTCAGTTATATGTAGAATCCGAAAAACAAACAAAAACCAAACAAACTCTTAAATACAGAGAACAAACTTTTAGTTGCCAAAGGGAAAATGGGTAGGAGAATGGATAAAATAGATAAAGGGGATAAAGTGGTATTTTTTTTTCAGTTACAAAATAAAGAAGTTACAGAAATGTAAAGTACAACATAGGGAGTATGGTCAATAATACTGTAACAATGCAGTGTGACAGAGTGACAGATGGTGACTATATTTATCATGGTAAGCATCAAGTAATGTACATAATTATCAAGTCACTCTATTGTACACCTAAAACTAGTATAACATTGTACGTTAATCATGCTACAGTATTTTTTTCTAAAAAAATTAAAAATGAAATAAAAAGAATAATGCCAGGGCTAAGGGTGATTGGAATGTGGAAGGGACATTTCTTAGCCTGAGGAGTTTGTGCCTATAAACATAATGTAGAAAAGTTTGGGATCCTGTGTTTTCTGGAGTGAGTTGAGCAGTAACTTACATTTGCTAGAAAGGGCGGGGGTCTCCCCATTCCACTGTTAATAGAGTTTTCATATATGAGGGCTAGGTATCATTGAAAAATTCGGATGTCTGAAATTAATTGAAAACTGAGAAGAAACATTTTATCTGTGGTAAGCTCAGTGGCAGCTCCTAAGAAAGGCATTTATTTCAGTTGAATGTTAAGAAAGCTCCAGCTGGCTGGAGCCATGTGCTAAAAGACTCTTGTCGGATTTTCTTTTTTTTTTTTTTTAATGTGTTTTATGGGGCACCTGGGTGTCTTAGTTGATTAAGCATTCATCTTGTTGTTTTGTCTCAGGTCAAGATCTCAGGGTTGTGAGATCAAGCCTTATGTGGGGCTCCGTGCTCAGCATGGGGTCTGTTTATATGTTTCTGTTCCTCTTCCTCTACCTCTGCCCCTCCTCCAACTTATGCACATGCACATCCTCTCTCATTTTCTCTAAAATAAGTAAAAGAAAATCGTTTTTTTAATGTGTTTTTTTTCATTTTTGAGATTTTGAACATCTGAATTTTCATGTAAAATTGAAAATTTTAAGTGTTGGGAAGTAGTTAACATTAAATATGTTGAAGTCAAAGAAAGGTGTCTATGCACTGAGACCCAGCACCTCATTTGTAATCCCTGGCCTGCACAAAGTGATTAAGAATAAAAAAATAACAAGTCTCATTACAGACCAGCTAAGGCCGAATAACAAAAATGTTTAGTGCAGCCATTCAGCTTGGTCACAATTAGCAGTATGGGTTTGGAGGAAAGGAAATAGATAGTTGTCAACAACCTCGAAGTTTTGTTATGTGGGTCTGGCAGGCAGTCAAAAGATGGAAAGAAATCTGTACGTGATAAGAAGGACATTCATGAACCTATTGTTGGCAAGCTGAGATAGCCTGAAGATGCACTCATTTCTCTTTCAAGGACAAGTTTATAGAAAGAATAAATAATACATAAATTAACAGAGATACCAGAATGAGACAAGTGAGGCCCCTAGGATACAAAATTTAAGAGGCCAATCACTTGCAGGGTCATGAAAGTTAATGGGTGGGGCTTGTGCAAACCAAGTGTACATGTCTCCTGACAGCCTGTGCTCTAGATGCATCAATTGCCTCAACTTAGTGATGGTTCTGCTGTTTATACTATGTCTAAAACAATTATTTATTCTATTCTCTTCTCAGAAGATATGGCTATTTTTCACTTTGGGGAATAGCAAATCTTAGTGAAAAATAATAATGAAAGAGTACTAAAAAGAAAAAAATTCTGGACACTAATGGCCCATTTTGTGACAACAAATTTGCAACCATTTGCTCCAATGAATCAATCTTTATTTCGTATTTATAGATTTTCAGTTATACTTCCAAGCTCTGATAAAGTTTCACTTCCTTGGTTTACATATTTATTCATTCCAAGGTATTTATTGAGTTCCTACCTAATGTGTCATTGTGCTAGGCAATTGATTATACATTGGTGAATAAAACAGAAAAGGTGACTGCCCTCTTGGAGTTGATAAGTGATAGAGAAAAGACACTTAATATGTATATATCTAAATTAATTAGTACTTATAATTGCGGTAAGGACAATAAAAGAAACAAACACGATGCAGGAATGTCTACTATTATTGTTTCATGTTCCAGAAAACAGTCGAGGATCAACTCCAAGACCTTTGGCGATGCAGTGTGGTTGAGGAGAATTCCTGCCAGAATTCCTAAGACGTATGAGAAAGTAAATTATATAATATCTTTTCTTCCAATATTAAAGATAGAAATGAAATAATTCATGCATAGTTTAAAAAAATAGGAAGGTATTTTTTCAAGCATGTAGAATAAATACAAAACACATTTGGTCATACCACAAAGATACTAGTAATACAGTTATTTCTTTCTTTCTAGTTTTGTCTCATGCCACACTTTTTTTTAAAGATTTATTTATTATCACAGAGAGAGAGAGAGAGAGAGAGAGAGCACAGGCAGACAGAGTGACAGGCAGAGGCAGAGGGAGAAGCAGGCTCCCCGCCAAGCAAGGAGCCTGATGTGGGACTCGATCCCAGGACGCCGGGATCATGACCTGAGCCGAAGGCTGCTGCTCAACCAGGTGAGCCACCCAGGCGTACCTCATGCCACACTTTAGTAAAATTCATATTACTCCTTGACTATTCTTCCTCTGCTTTTGCCTTTCTTCTTTCCCTTCCTTCTCCTACTCTTCCATTTTATTCGTACATATTTAGGATTGATCCTAATTTGATTTCTTCTCAATTAAAGGTACTCTTGGAGGGCATCCTGGGTGGCTCAGTTGTTGAGTTCCAGCTCAGATTGATCTGAAATCAACCTGGGATCCTACCTAGATTTGGACTCTGCTCAACAGGCAGTCTGCTTCAAGATTCTCTGCCTCTGCCCACCACCCCCTCTCTTTCTAATAAAATTATTTAAAAAGATGAAAAACCTGAAAATATTTTAAAAAGCCTACAAAATAAAAATACAAAGAATGCTACTTAGTGTTTTCCCTAAACTCTGAAGCTTTGCAGCCCTCTCTTATCAGTAAATTTGAGAGGGGTAAGTTGTTCGTGATGGTCTTCAAGGGGAGGGACCTCTTGCTCTGATCCTCAAGTGTACTTCAACTAGTGCAAAAGCAGCTCTCCTAAGCAGTAGAGACAGGCCTCTGTGTAAGCAGCTCTGGATTCCAGTATGTGGTGTTGTTTTTCTCCCTGAAGGCATGCAGCACCAATGGGTGAAATGAATATTGCTGCTGTAAGGGCTGATTTAATGTTAAAACCTGTTTAACTATTGGGACCTGCTTAGCCAGTGCAACTCCATATCATCTGGGTATCCATATTGTTGTTTACATCTAAAGACTTTATTCCAGGAGTAAATGCCCCAGTAGTTCCTGGTATCGGTTCCGGGTGTCGATTCTGGGAGTAAATGCCTTAACAGTAGAAGCCACATAACTTGGGTCTATGGTTATGCCCTATAAAACCAGCCTGTGATATCGGGACAGGGTCGCCCTCTTTGGAGGCAGCCCTGGCTGGTCAGTCTGACCTCTGATACCTGGCATAAAAATTAAGCTTTTCCTTACTTTCAATTTTTATCAGTCTCACCCCTTTGATATCGCACCCCAACATTCTGGGGGCTCGTCTGTGATCAAATGATGAGAACTGAGTCAGCATCAGAATTTCTGGGAAAAGCTTCCAGAGGTAAGATCTCGAAATTTTGTTCTGCGGGATCTGGTCTGTCTGTCTGGTTGCAGAGCTCCAGGGTATAGCCGACTGGGGAGAAGCTGGATGCAGCATTGCTCCCCAGGACTGAAGTGGATGTGGGGATGCCCCATAAGGCCTATAAAATGTATAGTCTGATCGAACATGAGGTATCCACCCCTAGGGGGTTCGAGACCCCCTAGGCAGTCAGGGACCTGCCAGGGGGTTTGAGTCCTCCTAGGTGGTCAGGGGACCTGCTGGGGGCTCAAGTCCCCCTAGGCGGTCAGGGGACTGAGAAAATCCCCACCAGTGGCAGGTTGTGTTTTTGAGTGGAGATTATACCTTGCACACCCTTAAACTTGATATCTGGTTGCGGAAGGGCTGCTCTGTCTGCAGTTGTCTGTGCCTTGCTTTTTGTTGTCTGTTGTGTTGTTTGTTGTGAAGCAGTGGGGCAAGCAGGGAATAAGGGATATGTGACACCCCTGAGTAAGACTTTCAAGGATTTCAAGGATTTTCAAGGTAAAGCCACGCAGTCGGGTGACAAGGTTTTCCCAGGAAAACTAAAAACATTCTGCCAGCTGGAATGGCCCACTTCCTCCACAGGGTAGCCGCTGGAAGGAACGTTTACCTTGGCCCAAATCCACTCTACCCAGAGTAAGGTCTTTGATTTCCATTGAGACCAAATACCGCACATCGTGGCCTGGTGATACCTAGTGGAAGAGCCACCACAATCGTGGCTCAATTCCCACCTTCCCCCTACTAACATAGCCATTTCTCTCCCTCTGAAACAGGTCAGATCACGAAAACCAGAACATAAAAATGAGGGGGAACCAAGGAAGACTGTCCTGCCTCTGTCAGACACGGAGGACATAGATTCTCCCCTTACTTATTCATCCCCTAAACCTGACTCCCAGTCCTGAGACACCCTTACTAGTCTACCTCATACACGGTCGGGATCCACCAATCGGACCACTGAGCAGAAGGACCACCCTGGTCCTTCCCCTTCCCTCTACCCCCTTCTGCCACCCCCTACCCCACTGGCTCCATTGATGCCAATGCTGCTTCTCCGTGAGGTCGCTCCACAAGATGGGAGAGGGCACCACAACGTAATCTATATCCTTTTCTCCTCTTCTGATATCTATAACTGTAAGGCCCAACATAAATCCTTCTCTGCCCACCCTCAGGAAATGGTCTTTCTTACTCACCAGCCTACCTGGATATTCAGTGGATATTCAGCAGCTCCTTAAGGCCCTCTTAATTTGGAAGAGAGGGATCTCATTATGCGAGAGACCCATAATGTTATAAGTGAGAGACTCTGCAGCAACCTCGATCCCCATCAAATGGGGAGGACTACTGTCCAAAGGAACCTCCCGACTGAAGCCCAAACTCTGATAAAGGTAGGGAGAGCCTACACTTCTACTGCTAGGCTCTGCTGGGAGGCCTCCATGTGGCTGCAAGGAGACCCATAAATTTATCCAAAATTATTGCATTGACTCAAGGTATGAATGAATCTCCAGGGGCTTTTCTAGAAAGGCTTATTGAAGCCTATAAAATGTATAGTCCAATTGAATCTGAGGCACCCAAAAATCAGAGGGCAGTAAATCTTGCCTTTTCCAGTCAGTCAGCTCCAGATATAAGGAGGAAACTTCAGAAAATTGAAGGATTTGAAGGGAAGAATCTAACCTAGTTAGTGGGAATAGCAGAAAAGGTGTTTAACAGCAGGTATACAGAAGAAGATGAAAACCAGACTAAAAAATAGCTAAAGTTTTGGCATTACATGAGGCGGGAAGGAGACAGGGGAAAAAAGGTCAGTGGAAAAGAAAAAGGCAGGTAGGAGATGGTCAATGGAAAGAAAAGCCTAAATACAGAGAAAGCGGGTGGGAAGGCTTAGATTCAGATCAGTGTGCTTACTGCAAGGAAAAGAACACTGGGCCAGAGAGTGCCCTAAGAAGAAAACGGCAATGCTGGCCACCAAAGACTGAAGGGGCCATGGTTCGGAGCCCCTCCCCGAACCTCAGGTTAAAATTGAGGTGGAAGGGAAATCAATTGATTTTCTGGTGGACATGGGAGCCCAATTATCATCATTACTAAAGTCTATGGGAAAACTATCTGGAGAGGAAGTCTGGGTACAAGGGGCAAATGGCACAGAAAGACAGAAATGGACAACAAAAAGGACTTTATTTATAAAGAAAGAGACCTATTAACAGCAGAAGGAAAAGAAATTAAAAACAGAAAAGAAATATTGGCTATCCTCCAGGCTATTTGGGACCTAAAAGAGGTGGCTGTTATGCATTGCACGGGGCACCAAAATGGGACTGATCTGGTTTCAAAAGGAAACCAATTAGCCGATCAAACAGCAAAGCAAGCAGCCTGGGAAACGGCTCAAGCGAACAGCAAAGCAAGCAGCCTGGGAAACGGCTCAAGAACTGGTTACACTCCCGGCTCCAGCCCTACCAGAGAAACAAGATTATTCAGAGGAAGATTTAAAATATTTACAAAAATGGACTAAATTAGACTATGAAGGAGATTGGACTAAGACTAGGACAGGAAAGTTGATTATTCCTCGAAGACTAGGGAAAAAAAGCAGTAAACCAAATACATCAGGGTACTCATTTAGGGACACGCAAGCTTAAGGAGCTCATGGGTAAATAGTTCCAGGTTTCTAAATTAGGGCGTATGGCTTAGGCTGTGGTTTATAGATGTGCTCAATGTCAGGCGGTAAATGCGGGACAAACTAGGATGGGAAGAGGAAAAAGAGAAAGAGGAAGGGAACCAGGAATTTATTGGGAAGTAGATTTTACAGACATGAAATGGAAAGTATGGACACAAGTATATGTTAGTTTTTGTGGATACCTTTTCAGGCTGGGTAGAGGCTTTTTCCGCCAAACATGAGGTGGCAGGAATGGTAGCCAAAAAGATACTAGAGGAAATAATTCCTATGTTTGGGTTGCCTCTCGCTATCGGGTCAGACAACGGCCCTGCATTTGTGAGTTCAGTCTCACAAGCATTGGCCAAAGCCATGGGCACTAATTGGAAACTACACTGTGCCTACCGGCCCCAGAGCTCTGGACAAGTAGAGAGAATGAACTGGACTCTTAAAGAGACCTTAACAAAGTTATTTCTGGAGACTGGTGTTGGATGGGTGGATCTTCTTCCCTTTGCCCTCATTAGGGTGCAATGTACACTCTACTTAAGGTTACCCCATTTGAAATGGTGACCTCCTCCACTCTTCCCACGGCTACAAGAGGTTGCACTAACGGAAATGACAGATCAGTCTGTACTCCAGTCACTGCAGACATTACAGTCTGTCTTAAAAAGAGCCCATGTAGGGATCCGAGCTGTCTACACTGAGATGGAGATGGAGGTAGAACCGCATCCTTACCAACCTGGAGACTTGATTTGGATATGCTGTCACCAAGTGGAAAACTTGGAGTCCCACTGGAAGGGACCATTCATGGTCATCCTGACCACGCCCACAGCAGTAAAAGTAGAAAGTGTCAGGGCCTGGATTCACGCGTGTCATGTCAAATGAGCCGAAAGCAAGGACATCCCCCAGAAATGGGAGCCACTGCCAGTGGACCCCACCAACCACAGACTAAAAGTAAGACTCAAAAGGTTCTCATGACTTGGTCACTTTTTAAAAAAAATTATTATTTTATTCTTTTTTAAAAACATATAATGTATTTTTATCCACAGGGGTACATGTCTATGAATGGCCAGGTTTACACACTTCACAGCACTAACCATAGCACATACCCTCCCCAATGTCCATTACCCCACCCCCCTCTTCCGATCCCCCTCCCCACAGCAACCCTCAGTTTGTTTTGTGAGATTATGAGTCACTTATGGTTTGTCTCCCTCCCGATCCCATCTTGCTTCTTTTCTTCTTTTCCTATCCCCCAACCCCCCCCATGCTGCATATCCACTTCCTCATATCAGGGAGATCATATGATAGTTGTCTTTCTCCGATTGACTTATTTCACTAAGCATGATAGCCTCTAGTTCCATCCACGCTGTCGCAAATGGCAAGATTTCATTTCTTTTGATGGCTGCATAGTATTCCACTGTGTGTGTGTATATATATATATATATATATGTGTGTATATATATATGACATCTTCTTTATCCATTCATCTGTTGATGGACATCTAGGTTCTAGGTTCTAGGTATTCCACTGTGTGTGTGTGTATATATATATATATATATATATATATATATATATATATATATATATATATAACATCTTCTTTATCCATTCATCTGTTGATGGACATCTAGGTTCTAGGTTCTTTCCATAGTTTGGCTATTGTAGACATTGCTGCTATAAACATTCGGGTGCACGTGCCCCTTCAGATCACTACGTTTGTATCGTTAGGGTAAATACCCAGTAGTGCAATTGCTGGGTCATAGGGTACTTCTATTTTCAACTTTTTGAGGAACCTCCATGCTGTTTTCGTTAGGGTAAATACCCAGTAGTGCAATTGCTGGGTCATAGTGTACTTCTATTTTCAACTTTTTGAGGAACCTCCATGCTGTTTTCCAGAGTGGTTGCACCAGCTTGCATTCCCACCAACAGTGTAGCATTCCCCTTTCTCTGCATCCTCGCCAGCATCTGTCATTTCCTGACTTGTTAATTTTAGCCATTCTGACTGGCGTGAGGTGATATCTCATTGTGGTTTTGATTTGTATTTCCCTGATGCCAAGTGATGTGGAGCACATTTACATGTGTCTGTTGGCCATCTGGATGTCTTCTTTGCAGAAATGTCTGTTCATGTCCTCTGCCCATTTCTTGATTGGATTATTTGTGGTTTGGGTGTTGAGTTTGATAAGTTATTTATAGATTTTGGACAGTAGCCCTTTATCTGATATGTCATTTGCAAATATCTTCTCCCATTCTGTCAGTGGTCTTTTGGTTTTGTTAACTGTTTCTTTTGCTGTGCAAAAGCTTTTGATCTTGATGAAATCCCAATAGTTCATTTTTGCCCTTGCTTCCCTTGCCTTTGGCGATGTTCCTAGGAAGACGTTGCTGCGGCTGATGTTGAAGAGGTTGCTGCCTGTGTTCTCCTCGAGGATTTTGATGGATTCCTTTCTCACATTGAGGTCCTTCATCCATTTTGAGTCTATTTTTGTGTGTGGTGTAAGGAAATGGTCCAATTTCATTTTTCTGCAAGTGGCTGTCCAATTTTCCCAACACCATTTATTGAAGAGGCTGTCTTTTTTCCATTGGACATTCTTTCCTGCTTTATCGAAGATTAGTTGACCATAGA